>JAWZYV010005174.1:0-10000 GCA_038373885.1 Cheiracanthium punctorium
TAAGCTATAGAATATGCATCACATGTATTTTCCCCTAAATAGGTTACATTCATTAAAATTCCAACATAGGGTTACCAGGCAAAATACGCAAAAGATGAGCGATAAAATGACAAAGTCAATTAATATCGTTTTAATATGGCAATAATGAAACTAAAAAATTTGTGGGGTTCAGGGGGATCTACCCCTGACGAGGCTCGAACTGCCAAGTTTTTTTTTTTATAGAGGCTTTAAAATTGTTTTTCTAGATTATGCAGTTTAATTTCTCTTTTCACAAATAAATCAAGTATCTATAAGCGGAAATCAAGCGAAGCAAAGAAATTGTCTGTGTAGACATAAGAATATCTATGTACAGAAAACGAAATCTTTGGAATGGGAAAGTTTTTTCACAATTTCAGAAGAGCGCTGGTTGTAATTGGTTCACAACCGACTTCTAGTCGTATAATAACAGCAGTATTTGGCACATTTTGGCTTCAAGTATAAGGCAATAAACAACAGATGTTCTGTTGGGGTCTGACCCGCAGTAATCTCCTGCATCCGGAAACTAGCACGTTACGGCGCGGAAGGCGATAACTGTCAACCGCGCAGGAAAATACTTTGGCACCTGGCTCGCGCTGAAGGAAGAGGATTACGCTTGCACTCGCAGTTGGTGTGCATGTAGGATGGCTTAGCTCCAGCGACCGACCAAATGTGGCATGCTTAATTCTTTATCGTTTCAGTGTGTAACATAAATTCGTAGAAGTTTTAAAATAAATATGGTTTAAGTGTTGATATGTGTAATGTTTAATTATTTAATAATTTTGTATTAGCAACCTTCTAAAGACTCACTTTTCGTATTGCATTTAATTGAGCCGTAATGTAACGGCCATCCTTTCTCAGCTGACAGTTCTCTCTCCTACGCTGATATTTTGTTCTCTTCTAGAAAATTCAGCGATCTCTTGGCGGAGACCGTGGCTTAGCTTGGTGACATCATCGCGGCACGGAGCAGCCTGAATGTAGCTTCACGAGATTCCTGAAAAGAAGAAAGGAGGGTAAATAAAGGCTGTAAAATAACTGAAATAAAATAATACTGTGTAATCTAGGAAAACTATTTCAGACGATTTGGGATTGCAATTGTCCCTTCAAAGCCTGATGACAGTGACTTATGTCACTCAAACGACACACTTTATTACTCTCGGAAATAAAATGGATCGGAAAGTACCGAAAAATCTCTCTAAAATTAGGGAACGAGTAGATTTTTATTCTTTAAATGTAGTGCAGATTTCTTTCTACATATTTATGAAAAAGTACAAGAAGATCGTAAAAGCAGTGTAGATGATATTTTGCTTTTTAATCTTCTAAAGGGTTTTTGTCTGTTGAAATTATTTCCTTTTTACGGTAACCTCTACCCGCGATCCCACTAGAGGAAGCAGTGATCGGAACCCAGACCAGCGCGTCGGAGAAGAATCAGTGGGGTAAAGCTAACCTGTTTCAGCACCGGCTAAACCGACCTCAATTTCCTTATTAGTGGGTGAACAATCCAACACAATACGAATTCTGCTTCATAATGATAGGAAATCCAGAATTTGAAGGGTTAAAACACTTAGGAGTCGTTTTTTCCAGATAACGTCGTTTAACTTTTTTTTCATTAAAAATGATCGTCTGCTTGAAGCATCAATACAAGAGGGGTTAAATGCAAACCGAAATCTGTCGAAAAAAGTTAAACGACGTTATCTGGAAAAACAATTTTAAACGAATTGGAATCTCAGTTTTCTCTTCAAAGCCTGTAAACCATGATTGGAGTATGATGTCATTGTCACTCGAAACAGCTTCACTCGAAACAGCGCGTTGTCGAGCAAACAATACACCTTTTTTTTTTTTTTTTTTTTTTTTAATTTACTTTCGGAAATAAAATGGTGCTGAAAAAAACGAAAAAAAACTTTAAAATAGGGAAATGGGTAGATTTTGAGATTTTTAAAGTAGCGCAGACTTCTTTCTACATTTTTATACGTAATTTTGATATACTTGAAGCGGATAGCACAAACTGTGCAGATGTTCTTTCGCTTTTTTTTTTTCTCTAAAGAGTAATGGCAGTAAGTTTTATCTTCTAGTGGTTGTCCGGAATCGTTATGAGTGAATGATTGATTCAGTGATAAGCGTATGATCAATTCAAAAAATTACAAAATCTTCAATATTCTCATTAGTAGTTACGTACAATCCCGGCGGTCATTTTGACGAAACAATTTTTGCTTCAAATGTGCTGGCAAACTGTTGCCAAACATCAGTGGCGTATCCATAAATTTTTCATGGGGGGGTTACGACTACTGCAACTCACATATATGCATACATGTCTGTGATAAGGGAGTGAAGAATATAAATTTTGTATGGCACAAAATTTCTCAAGGAGGCTAGTTATTTATTACGTCATCCATAAACATTTACAATGGATATTATTTGATTATTTTTCATTTCGAAAGTTTAGAAACAGAAAAAAGTTCGAAATGGTTAAGGAGGTTATTGACCGAACACCATGAAATTTGGTATACTCAAGTCTTTCGTCAAGGAGAAGATTTTTATGCTATACATTTTCCTCTAGCTCGCCGCTAGATGGTGCTGCAGGACGTCGAATTCTGTTCAACCGCTCGCTATGAAAAAAACCGTTCGATCTAGCTTGACGAAAATTGGTACGTGGGGATATTTGAACACGGAGAATTTTTTTACACAATCCATTTTGCCAGAACTTGCCGCAAGGTGGCGCTGAAGAGCATCGAATTCTATTCCGTCGGACCGCTTGCTGTGAAAATTAGTACACATGGATATTTGAGGACGTACAATACTTTTACACTTTCCGTTTTTCTGTAACTTGATGCTAGATTGCGCTGCAGAATGTCGACTTCTATTCTGTTTAACTTAAGGTGACCAGATTTTTGTAGTCAGAATCGGGGACATGTCCCCGATTCTGGCAACAAAACTGGGGACATTTATAATTAATGCAATAATTAACAGCAATTTAATTGAAAAACAATGCAATAATTAAAAAATTGTCCCCAGTTCCATTTTTACATTCTGGGGACAATTTGAAAAACGTCCTGAAAATGGAGACTGTCCCCAGAAAATGGGGACGTTTGGTCACCTTAGTTTAACTGCGTGCTATGAAAATACCGTTGAAGGCATTTTGACGAAAATATGTGCGCATGGATATTTGAACACGGAGAATATTTTTACACTATCCATTTTCCTCTAGCTCGCCGCTAGGTGGCGCTGCAGAAAGTCGAATTCTCTTCAACCGCTCGCTCTGAGAATACCGTTCTATCTATCTCGACAAAAATTGGTACGAAGGGATATTTGAACACGGAGAATATTTTTAAGCAATCCATTTTGCCATAACTTGCCGCAAGGTGGCGCTGAAGAGCATCGAATTCTATTCCGTCGGACCGCTTGCTGTGAAAATTAGTACACATGGATATTTGAGGACGTACAATACTTTTACACTTTCCGTTTTTCTGTAACTTGACGCTAGATTGCGCTGCAGAATGTCGACTTCTATTCCGTTCAACTGCGTGCTACGAAAATACCGTTCAAGCGATTTTGACGAAAATTTGTGCGCATGGATATTTGAACACGGAGAATATTTTTACACTATCCATTTTCCTCTAGCTCGCCGCTAGGTGGCGCTGCAGAACGTCGAATTCTGTTCAACCGCTCGCTGTGAGAATACCGTTCTATCTATCTTGACGAAAATTGGTACGTAGGGATATTTGAACACGGAGAATATTTTTACGCAATCCATTTTGCCATAACTTGCCGCAAGGTGGCGCTGAAGAGCGTCGGGTTCTATTCCGTCGGACCGCTTGCTGTGAAAATACCGTTCAACAGATTCCGATGAAAATTGGTACTGACGGATATTTGCGCACGGAGAACGCTTTTGCGCTATCCGTTTTTCTGTAACTTGACGCTAGGTGGCGCTGCAGAACGACGATTTCTATTCCGTTCAACTGCGTGCTACGAAAATACCGTTCAAGGGATTTTGACGAAAATTTGTGCGCTTGGATATTGGAACACGGAGAATATTTTCACACTATCCATTTTCCTCTAGGCGGCGCTGCAGAGCGTCGAATTCTGTTCAACCGCTCGCTGTGAAAAAAACGTTCGATCGATCTTGACGAAAATTCGTACCTAGGGATATTTAAACACGGAGAATATTTTTACGCAGTCCATTTTGCCATAAATTGCCGCAAGGTGACGCTGAAGAGCGTCGGGTTCTATTCCTTCGGACCGCTTGCTGTGAAAATACCGTTCAACAGATTCCGATGAAAATTGGTACGAACGGATATTTGCGCACGGAGAACGCTTTTGCGCTATCCGTTTTTCTGTAACTTGACGCTAGGTGGCGCTGCAGAACGAAGATTTCTATTCCGTTCAACTGCGTGCTACGAAAATACCGTTCAAGGGATTTTGACGAAAATTTGTGCGCTTGGATATTGGAACACGGAGAATATTTTCACACTATCCATTTTCCTCTAGGCGGCGCTGCAGAGCGTCGATTTCTATTCCGTTCAACTGCGTGCTACGAAAATACCGTTCAAGCGATTTTGACGAAAATTTGTGCGCTTGGATATTGGAACACGGAGAATATTTTCACACTATCCATTTTCCTCTAGGCGGCGCTGCAGAGCGTCGAATTCTGTTCAACCGCTCGCTGTGACAAAACCGTTGGATCTATCTTGACGAAAATTCGTACCTAGGGATATTTAAACACGGAGAATATTTTTACGCAGTCCATTTTGCCATAAATTGCCGCAAGGTGGCGCTGAAGAGCGTCGGGTTCTATTCCGTTGGACCGCTTGCTGTGAAAATACCGTTTTTGATGAAAATTAGTACGCATGGACATTTGAGGACGTACGATAGTTTTAGATTAGCCGTTCTGCTTAAACTCGACGCTAGACGGCGCTGCAGCGCATAAACTTCTATGCCGTTGGACCGATCGGCATACAATTTTTTATAATTGCACATTTGAGAGAGAAGAATATATTCTCTGTTACTTTTGATCTTAATCACCACTAGGTGGCGCTGCAGCGCATCAACTTCGATACCGATGGGCCGACCGCTATAAAAATTTTATACTGACACATTTGAGCATGGAGAATACACTCTGACTTCATTTAGGTGTTACTCACTACTAGGTGGCGCTGCAGCGCATCAACTTCGATACCGCTGGGCCGACCGCTATAAAAATTTTATACTGACACATTTGAGCATGGAGAATATACTCTGACTTCATTTAGATGTTACTCACTACTAGGTGGCGCTGCAGCGCATCAACTTCGATACCGCTGGGCCGACCGCTATAAAAATTTTCTACTGACATATTTGAGCATGGAGAATATACTCTGACTTCATTTAGATGTTACTCACTGCTAGGTGGCGCTGCAGCGCATCAACTTCGATACCGCTGGGCCGACCGCTATAAAAATTTTATACTGACACATTTGAGCATGGAGAATATACTCTGACTTCATTTAGGTGTTACTCACTACTAGGTGGCGCTGCAGCGCATCAACTTCGATACCGCTGGGCCGACCGCTATAAAAATTTTATACTGACACATTTGAGCATGGAGAATATACTCTGACTTCATTTAGATGTTACTCACTACTAGGTGGCGCTGCAGCGCATCAACTTCGATACCGCTGGGCCGACCGCTATAAAAATTTTCTACTGACATATTTGAGCATGGAGAATATACTCTGACTTCATTTAGATGTTACTCACTGCTAGGTGGCGCTGCAGCGCATCAACTTCGATACCGCTGGGCCGACCGCTATAAAAATTTTATACTGACACATTTGAGCATGGAGAATATACTCTGACTTCATTTAGGTGTTACTCACTACTAGGTGGCGCTGCAGCGCATCAACTTCAGGACTATGCAGCGGATCGTCATGAAAATTCATAGCGGCGGATCTCTAAACCTTACTCTGCCCCTTTTAGAGTGTAGGGAAGGGCTTTAAGAGCCTTTGAACACCAGAACGCGCAAAAGAATTTCCAAGAGAATTTCTGTGTGTTCGCGTGTTCCGATGGCTTCTGTTCGTGTTCAGAGGGCAAGTTTTAAAATCCTATGACGCTGGAAAAAGTTTCAAAGTTCCGAAAAAAAAATATTGCCGGATAACCGCGAAACTTTTCGAACGATGCCGTTTAAGTGTGGGGAAGAGCTTCATGAACCTCTGAACACCAGAACGTGCGAAAAAATTTTGCGTAAATTTCTGTGTGTTAGCGTGCTCCGATGGATTGCGTTCGTGTTCAGAAGGCAGGTTTTAATCCTATGACGCTGTAAAAAGTTTCAAAGTTACGAAAAAAAAAAAACTTTGCCGGATAATCGCGAAACTTTTCGGACGATGCCTTTTAAGTGTAGGGAAGGGCGTCGAGAGCCTCTAAACACCAAAACGTGTGAAAAAAAATTTAAGCGAGTTTATTTTATCAAAGTTCAAATATAGTAGTACGAAGAAAAAATTTTGGAAGGACAAAAGTGCGAGACCACGATACCTCGAAATTAATGCGGAAAACTCCGGTCAAACAGCATATGATTTTCGAGGATTACGATTTTGCGCATCGTGGACATATTTGGCACCGGAAGTATCGGCGGAAGTCGACGTCGTTTCCGGCGGCCATTTTTTGTTGATGCAGCACTTTCGCGTTACATGTGGAGCAGGTGGTGTCTGTGAGAAGACAAGAGGATTGGGGTTTCGGCCTCTTTTCCGATTGTTTTCTCATACGGCTTGCAGTTTCAACTAACGGTCACCGTATGGGAATTGCAAGTCGTCGACAAGTCGATCGAGACTTTCTGTCTCGAATTGAAAAGACTTTGAGTGTCCGGCGCCCGACTGGCGCTCCACTCCTGCCTGCCCCGCAATCTCAGTCTTCCACGGCGAATCTTCCAGAGTCTCGGACTGAGTGCCGCAGTCTCTGAAGGAGGAGCGTGTTGAGATGAAGGGTTTTCTGCCCCTGCGTCCGACGCACAAACCGCTCGACGCCCACGTACGCAAACCTCCCGGCGCTGATGCCGGCGGGGACGTCGTGAGTTTCGAACTGCTACCGAACGCGATGACGAGAATCTCTCGCACGTGGTGATAAAACGTGGATCCCGCCGTCGCTGCGGGGTCCGCGCCTCTCCCTTCGGAGAGGCGCGCCACGAGTTCGGGATTCGAGTCGGCTGCGATTCGAACCTTCTCTTTGACGGAGAAGATACCTGGTTGATCCTGCCAGTAGTCATATGCTTGTCTCAAAGATTAAGCCATGCATGTCTAAGTACATGCCGTATTAAGGCGAAACCGCGAATGGCTCATTAAATCAGTTATGGTTCCTTGGATCGTACCTTACTACTTGGATAACTGTGGCAATTCTAGAGCTAATACATGCAGCAGAGCTCCGACCTTCGGGGACGAGCGCTTTTATTAGACCAAAACCAATCGGACTTCGGTCCGTAAACTGTGGTGACTCTGTATAACTTTGGGCTGATCGCACGGGCCCGTCCCGGCGACGTATCTTTCAAGTGTCTGCCTTATCAACTTTCGATGGTAGGTTACGCGCCTACCATGGTCGTAACGGGTAACGGGGAATCAGGGTTCGATTCCGGAGAGGGAGCCTGAGAAACGGCTACCACATCCAAGGAAGGCAGCAGGCGCGCAAATTACCCACTCCCAGAACGGGGAGGTAGTGACGAAAAATAACAATACGGGACTCTTTTGAGACCCCGTAATTGGAATGAGTACACTCTAAATCCTTTAACGAGGATCCATTGGAGGGCAAGTCTAGTGCCAGCAGCCGCGGTAATTCTAGCTCCAATAGCGTATATTAAAGTTGTTGCGGTTAAAAAGCTCGTAGTTGGATCTCAGTTCCAGACGGGCGGTCCACTTACCGGTGGTTACTGCTTGTTCTGAACAGCCAGCCGGTTTCTCTTGATGATCTTCACCGGTTGTCTTGGGTGACCGGCAAGTTTACTTTGAAAAAATTAGAGTGCTCAAAGCAGGCGCGACGCCTGAATAATGGTGCATGGAATAATGGAATAGGACCTCGGTTCTATTTTGTTGGTTTTCGGAACACGAGGTAATGATTAAGAGGGACAGACGGGGGCATTCGTATTGCGACGCTAGAGGTGAAATTCTTGGACCGTCGCAAGACGAACTACTGCGAAAGCATTTGCCAAGAATGTTTCCATTAATCAAGAACGAAAGTTAGAGGTTCGAAGGCGATCAGATACCGCCCTAGTTCTAACCATAAACGATGCCAGCCAGCGATCCGGCTGTGTTCCTCAAATGACACGCCGGGCAGCTTCCGGGAAACCAAAGCTTTTGGGTTCCGGGGGAAGTATGGTTGCAAAGCTGAAACTTAAAGGAATTGACGGAAGGGCACCACCAGGAATGGAGCCTGCGGCTTAATTTGACTCAACACGGGGAAACTTACCCGGCCCGGACACAGGAAGGATTGACAGATTAAGAGCTCTTTCTTGATTCTGTGGGTGGTGGTGCATGGCCGTTCTTAGTTGGTGGAGCGATTTGTCTGGTTAATTCCGATAACGAACGAGACTCTAGCCTACTAAATAGACGTCCCGGTCCACTCTGCCGGGCGTTCTTCTTAGAGGGACAAGCGGCGTTTAGCCGCACGAGACAGAGCAATAACAGGTCTGTGATGCCCTTAGATGTCCGGGGCCGCACGCGCGCTACATTGAAGGAATCAGCGTGTGCTTTCCCTGTCCGACAGGACTGGGTAACCCGTTGAACCTCCTTCGTGCTGGGGATAGGAAATTGTAATTGTTTTCCTTGAACGAGGAATTCCCAGTAAGCACGAGTCATCAGCTCGTGTTGATTACGTCCCTGCCCTTTGTACACACCGCCCGTCGCTACTACCGATTGAATGATTTAGTGAGGTCTTCGGACTGGCGCTCGGAGCGGCCTTCGGGTCGCGCCGGCGTGCCGGAAAGATGACCAAACTTGATCATTTAGAGGAAGTAAAAGTCGTAACAAGGTTTCCGTAGGTGAACCTGCGGAAGGATCATTACCGTGTCGTGCACCAGCACGAGAGCGAGTAAAAAAATCCAAACTCGGAGCCCCACGGCTCCGTTTCGAACGCACGGGGAACGTAACATGAGGTGCCTCGGCTGCCCTTGCCGCCAGACGAGCGGTTGAAGGGGGTGCGCCCTAGGGCGCGCTAGGCTTGAAGAGGCTGTCCCGATAACGCCGGGGACAGTCCGCCTCCTTGGTTCCCCACTTTCCTCCGGCGGCGAGTTTTTGAGGGCTCCCGTCCGCCTCGAGGCGGATTCCCCGCCGGAGCGACCGGTTCGTGACCTCGAACTGCGGGTTCATGACCTTTCGACTCCCCCCCGTGGGGGAGTCCCCGCAGTTGGAAGCGAACCGACATTCAACCTCAAACTTCTCCGGAAACGGAGAATCCTGACAAACTCTCGAAATTGCTAAGGACGAAGGGAGAAATCCCAGAGTCCGCCAGAAACTTGAAACACAACTCTGAGCAGTGGATCACTCGGCTCACGGGTCGATGAAGAACGCAGCCAGCTGCGAGACTTGGTGTGAATTGCAGGACACATTGAGCACTGATTTTTCGAACGCACATTGCGGCCTCGGGTCCTACCCGGGGCCACGTCTGTCTGAGGGTCGGACCTACGCTTGCCGAAGGGGGTCATTCACCCCCTACGTGGTCGCACCGGGAAGCCCTAAAGCGGCTTCTCGCCGACCCAAACCGAGCGCGATCCCCACGCCCAGAAGCGTCCCGCTTAGGACGCCCGGGACGGAGGAGAGGCGGACGAGCCTCCCGGATCCCGGGCCTGCGGTCCGACAGACGCGGAGCGTGCAAGGACGTGACTGGCGAAAGCCTAAACACTTGTCGACCTCAGATCAGGCGAGACGACCCGCTGAATTTAAGCATATAAATAAGCGGAGGAAAAGAAACCAACTGGGATTCCCTGAGTAACGGCGAGCGAAAAGGGAAAAGCCCAGCGCCGAATCCCCGGCCT
>JAWZYV010005174.1:15000-25405 GCA_038373885.1 Cheiracanthium punctorium
AAACCTTCCAAAACGCAACTCACTCACCGAAACAAAACATTATCACGTAATGATTTCTGAATTATCACACAATGCATTCTTAGATGGCATACAATAAAATTTAATATACAATATAAACACAGTTTTAAAATGGCAAATGTCTCTGGAAGAAAACCTTCAGAAACTCATGGCACGAACAAATACAAATTATTCTCGCATACGGGGCAGATAATGAAATGTAGTATGAATGTTATTGAAAAGAAGGAAATATTATTCAAAGAAAACCTTCGAAAGCTCAAGAGGATGGCTAATATACAATTTAAACACAGTTTTAAAATGGCAAATGTCTCTGGAAGAAAACCTTCCAAAGATATTTCCTCGCCCACCCCCAATTCTCCCACCCTCTTGAACGGCCTGCAGCGGCAATCGAACTGTCGGTTTCGAAGCGCACAAACATTAAACTTTAGTATACAATTTGAACAGCTTGCCATATTAAATGTTATTCGAAGAAAACCTTCCAAAACGCAACTCACTCACCGAATCAAAACATTATCACGTAATGATTTCTGAATTATCACACAATGCATTCTTAGATGGCATACATTAAAATTTAATATACAATATAAACACAGTTTTAAAATGGCAAATGTCTCTGGAAGAAAACCTTCCAAAACTCATGGCACGAACAAATACAAATTATTCTCGCATACGGGGCAGATAATGAAATGTAGTATGAATGTTATTGAAAAGAAGGAAATATTATTCAAAGAAAACCTTCGAAAGCTCAAGAGGATGGCTAATATACAATTTAAACACATTTTTAAAACAGCAAATATCTTTGGAAGGAAACCTTCCAAAGATATTTCCTCGCCCACCCCCAATTCTCCCACCCTCTTAAACGGCCTGCAGCGGCAATCGAACTGTCGGTTTCGAAGCGCACAAACATTAAACTTTAGTATACAATTTGAACAGCTTGCCATATTAAATGTTATTCGAAGAAAACCTTCCAAAACGCAACTCACTCACCGAAACAAAACATTATCACGTAATGATTTCTGAATTATCACACAATGCATTCTTAGATGGCATACATTAAAATTTAATATACAATATAAACACAGTTTTAAAATGGCAAATGTCTCTGGAAGAAAACCTTCCAAAACTCATGGCACGAACAAATACAAATTATTCTCGCATACGGGGCAGATAATGAAATGTAGTATGAATGTTATTGAAAAGAAGGAAATATTATTCAAAGAAAACCTTCGAAAGCTCAAGAGGATGGCTAATATACAATTTAAACACATTTTTAAAACAGCAAATATCTTTGGAAGGAAACCTTCCAAAGATATTTCCTCGCCCACCCCCAATTCTCCCACCCTCTTAAACGGCCTGCAGCGGCAATCGAACTGTCGGTTTCGAAGCGCACAAACATTAAACTTTAGTATACAATTTGAACAGCTTGCCATATTAAATGTTATTCGAAGAAAACCTTCCAAAACGCAACTCACTCACCGAAACAAAACATTATCACGTAATGATTTCTGAATTATCACACAATGCATTCTTAGATGGCATACATTAAAATTTAATATACAATATAAACACAGTTTTAAAATGCCAAATGTCTCTGGAAGAAAACCTTCCAAAACTCATGGCACGAACAAATACAAATTATTCTCGCATACGGGGCAGATAATGAAATGTAGTATGAATGTTATTGAAAAGAAGGAAATATTATTCAAAGAAAACCTTCGAAAGCTCAAGAGGATGGCTAATATACAATTTAAACACAGTTTTAAAATGGCAAATGTCTCTGGAAGAAAACCTTCCAAAGATATTTCCTCGCCCACCCCCAATTCTCCCACCCTCTTGAACGGCCTGCAGCGGCAATCGAACTGTCGGTTTCGAAGCGCACAAACATTAAACTTTAGTATACAATTTGAACAGCTTGCCATATTAAATGTTATTCGAAGAAAACCTTCCAAAACACAACTCACTCACCGAATCAAAACATTATCACGTAATGATTTCTGAATTATCACACAATGCATTCTTAGATGGCATACATTAAAATTTAATATACAATATAAACACAGTTTTAAAATGGCAAATGTCTCCGGAAGAAAACCTTCCAAAACTCATGGCACGAACAAATACAAATTATTCTCGCATACGGGGCAGATAATGAAATGTAGTATGAATGTTATTGAAAAGAAGGAAATATTATTCAAAGAAAACCTTCGAAAGCTCAAGAGGATGGCTAATATACAATTTAAACACAGTTTTAAAATGGCAAATGTCTCTGGAAGAAAACCTTCCAAAGATATTTCCTCGCCCACCCCCAATTCTCCCACCCTCTTGAACGGCCTGCAGCGGCAATCGAACTGTCGGTTTCGAAGCGCACAAACATTAAACTTTAGTATACAATTTGAACAGCTTGCCATATTAAATGTTATTCGAAGAAAACCTTCCAAAACGCAACTCACTCACCGAAACAAAACATTATCACGTAATGATTTCTGAATTATCACACAATGCATTCTTAGATGGCATACATTAAAATTTAATATACAATATAAACACAGTTTTAAAATGGCAAATGTCTCTGGAAGAAAACCTTCCAAAACTCATGGCACGAACAAATACAAATTATTCTCGCATACGGGGCAGATAATGAAATGTAGTATGAATGTTATTGAAAAGAAGGAAATATTATTCAAAGAAAACCTTCGAAAGCTCAAGAGGATGGCTAATATACAATTTAAACACAGTTTTAAAATGGCAAATGTCTCTGGAAGAAAACCTTCCAAAGATATTTCCTCGCCCACCCCCAATTCTCCCACCCTCTTGAACGGCCTGCAGCGGCAATCGAACTGTCGGTTTCGAAGCGCACAAACATTAAACTTTAGTATACAATTTGAACAGCTTGCCATATTAAATGTTATTCGAAGAAAACCTTCCAAAACACAACTCACTCACCGAATCAAAACATTATCACGTAATGATTTCTGAATTATCACACAATGCATTCTTAGATGGCATACATTAAAATTTAATATACAATATAAACACAGTTTTAAAATGGCAAATGTCTCTGGAAGAAAACCTTCCAAAACTCATGGCACGAACAAATACAACTTATTCTCGCATACGGGGCAGATAATGAAATGTAGTATGAATGTTATTGAAAAGAAGGAAATATTATTCAAAGAAAACCTTCGAAAGCTCAAGAGGATGGCTAATATACAATTTAAACACAGTTTTAAAATGGCAAATGTCTCTGGAAGAAAACCTTCCAAAGATATTTCCTCGCCCACCCCCAATTCTCCCACCCTCTTGAACGGCCTGCAGCGGCAATCGAACTGTCGGTTTCGAAGCGCACAAACATTAAACTTTAGTATACAATTTGAACAGCTTGCCATATTAAATGTTATTCGAAGAAAACCTTCCAAAACACAACTCACTCACCGAATCAAAACATTATCACGTAATGAACTCTGAATTATCACACAATGCATTCTTAGATGGCATACATTAAAATTTAATATACAATATAAACACAGTTTTAAAATGGCAAATGTCTCTGGAAGAAAACCTTCCAAAACTCATGGCACGAACAAATACAAATTATTCAAAAGAAGGAAATATTATTCAAAGAAAACCTTCGAAAGCTCAAGATACCTTCCAAAGATATTTGCTTGCTCCCCCCACACTTTGATTACTAGAATAATTCGTTAAAACACAAAAGATTAAAATTTACCCTTGCCATGGGTATACTAAACCAAAGGGAAAACAATCATCAGAAACTCGACAACGTTCATACGTGTCGATCACTCATCCCCTCAGAAATGCGAAATTCATTCATCTCGACAATTTAAATTCACGGAACCATTGACAGTCAGCAGAGTGAGCTTCGCTGCCTTGCAAACTCCGAGAAATATAAAAACGCGAACATACGAGTATAGTTACCTTCCTTTCGTCTCGCACCATCCCCAAGCGCAGAAAAAACACCGGCGCACTAATGTCAGGCAATTCTAAAAGCAAGCGTTCACATGCCACTCGTCAAAACCACCGTCCTCCGGAGGGAAAAAAAAAACAAGTCGGAAGTGGGGGATGTTCGCAGTGGCATGGCGTAAGGGGGGGGGCTCCCATACAAAGGCATGTGCCCCCCCTGGATCCCCTGCTGCTGCCTACTTTGATTATTAGAATAATTCGTTAAAACACAAAAGACTAAAATTTACCCTTGCCATGGGTATACTAAACCAAAGGGAAAACAATCATCAGAAACTCGACAACGTTCATACGTGTCGATCACTCATCCCCTCAGAAATGCGAAATTCATTCATCTCGACAATTTAAATTCACGGAACCATTGACAGTCAGCAGAGTGAGCTTCGCTGTCTTGCAAACTCCGAGAAATAAAATAACGCGAACATACGAGTATAGTTACCTTCCTTTCGTCTCGCACCATCCCCAAGCGCAGAAAAAACACCGGCGCACTAATGTCAGGCAATTCTAAAAGCAAGCGTTCACATGCCACTCGTCAAAACCACCGTCCTCCGGAGGGAAAAAAAAAAACAAGTCGGAAGTGGGGGATGTTCGCAGTGGCATGGCGTAAGGGGGGGGCTCCCATACCCAGGCATGTGCCCCCCCCTGGATCCCCTGCTGCTGCCTAATTTGATTATTAGAATAATTCGTTAAAACACAAAAGATTAAAATTTACCCTTGCCATGGGTATACTAAACCAAAGGGAAAACAATCATCAGAAACTCGACAACGTTCATACGTGTCGATCACTCATCCCCTCAGAAATGCGAAATTCATTCATCTCGACAATTTAAATTCACGGAACCATTGACAGTCAGCAGAGTGAGCTTCGCTGCCTTGCAAACTCCGAGAAATAAAATAACGCGAACATACGAGTATAGTTACCTTCCTTTCGTCTCGCACAATCCCCAAGCGCAGAAAAAACACCGGCGCACTAATGTCAGGCAATTCTAAAAGCAAGCGTTCACATGCCACTCGTCAAAACCACCGTCCTCCGGAGGGGAAAAAAAACAAGTCGGAAGTGGGGGATGTTCGCAGAGGCATGGCATAAGGGGGGGGGGGCTCCAATACCCAGGCATGTGCCCCCCCCTGGATCCCCTGCTGCTGCCTACTTTGATTATTAGAATAATTCGTTAAAACACAAAAGATTAAAATTTACCCTTGCCATGGGTATACTAAACCAAAGGGAAAACAATCATCAGAAACTCGACAACGTTCATACGTGTCGATCACTCATCCCCTCAGAAATGCGAAATTCATTCATCTCGACAATTTAAATTCACGGAACCATTGACAGTCAGCAGAGTGAGCTTCGCTGTCTTGCAAACTCCGAGAAATAAAATAACGCGAACATACGAGTATAGTTACCTTCCTTTCGTCTCGCACCATCCCCAAGCGCAGAAAAAACACCGGCGCACTAATGTCAGGCAATTCTAAAAGCAAGCGTTCACATGCCACTCGTCAAAACCACCGTCCTCCGGAGGGAAAAAAAAAAACAAGTCGGAAGTGGGGGATGTTCGCAGTGGCATGGCGTAAGGGGGGGGGCTCCCATACCCAGGCATGTGCCCCCCCCTGGATCCCCTGCTGCTGCCTAATTTGATTATTAGAATAATTCGTTAAAACACAAAAGATTAAAATTTACCCTTGCCATGGGTATACTAAACCAAAGGGAAAACAATCATCAGAAACTCGACAACGTTCATACGTGTCGATCACTCATCCCCTCAGAAATGCGAAATTCATTCATCTCGACAATTTAAATTCACGGAACCATTGACAGTCAGCAGAGTGAGCTTCGCTGCCTTGCAAACTCCGAGAAATAAAATAACGCGAACATACGAGTATAGTTACCTTCCTTTCGTCTCGCACAATCCCCAAGCGCAGAAAAAACACCGGCGCACTAATGTCAGGCAATTCTAAAAGCAAGCGTTCACATGCCACTCGTCAAAACCACCGTCCTCCGGAGGGGAAAAAAAACAAGTCGGAAGTGGGGGATGTTCGCAGAGGCATGGCATAAGGGGGGGGGGGCTCCAATACCCAGGCATGTGCCCCCCCCTGGATCCCCTGCTGCTGCCTACTTTGATTATTAGAATAATTCGTTAAAACACAAAAGATTAAAATTTACCCTTGCCATGGGTATACTAAACCAAAGGGAAAACAATCATCAGAAACTCGACAACGTTCATACGTGTCGATCACTCATCCCCTCAGAAATGCGAAATTCATTCATCTCGACAATTTAAATTCACGGAACCATTGACAGTCAGCAGAGTGAGCTTCGCTGCCTTGCAAACTCCGAGAAATAAAATAACGCGAACATACGAGTATAGTTACTTTCCTTTCGTCTCGCACCATCCCCAAGCGCAGAAAAAACACCGGCGCACTAATGTCAGGCAATTCTAAAAGCATGCGTTCACATGCCACTCGTCAAAACCACCGTCCTCCGGAGGGAAAAAAAATCAAGTCTTAAGTGGGGGATGTTCGCAGAGGCATGGCGTAAGGGGGGCTCCCATCCCCAAGTGTATGCCCCCCCCCTGGATCCCGTGATTATTACTTTGATTATTAGAATAATTCTTTAAAACACAAAAGATTAAAATTTACCCTTGCCATGGGTATACTAAACCAAAACCTATTAATACAGGGAAAACAATCATCAGAAACTCGACAACGTTCATACATATCAATCACTCATCTCCTCGGAAATGTGAAATTCATTCATTTTGACAATTTAAATTAATGGCACCATTCACAGTCAGTAGATTGAGCATCGATGCCTTGCAAACTCCGAGAAATAAAATAAAATAACTCGAGCATCCCAGTAGTTACCTTCGTTTCGTCTCCCACCATCCCCAAGCGCAGAAAAAACACTCGCACATTCTTTTTTCATTTACTTTTTATTAAATTGGCTTAAGGAAAAAAATTAACTAAAATTCATTAAAAGCAGTGCTAACCAGTCTGCGATAAAATTTTCTTAGTCTCCATTTCAAAGAGTACACTTCGAATATGAACGATTTTCTGTTGATTCACGCTTGTACAGTCGGTAGAGCATGCGGCTCGAGAACTGGCAGTCTTGCGTTCGAATCTGCCTTCTGCCGAGTGAGGCAGGGGGGGGGGGGGGTTGGGGGGGGGGGGGGCGGGGGGGGGGGGGTACGGCTAAGGACAAAAAATACACCCACACATCACTCATCAAAATTTAAATTCCAGTGGAAAAAAAAAAAAAAAAAAAAAAAAAAAAAACTCAACAATGTTCATGCGTTCTTCCAAAAATGAATAACATTTAATATGATAAAACTGTTTACATTGCACATTAAATTTTAATGTACATTAAATTTTAATGGGGGTACGGCTAAGGACAAAAAATACATCCACACATCACTCATCAAAATCTAAATTAAAAAAAAAAAAAAAAAACAATGTTCATGCGTTCTGCTAAAAATGAATAACATTTAATATGGTAAAACTGTTTACATCGTACATTAAATTTTAATGTTTGTCTGCCATTCAAGAATTAATTAAGTGATGATACTTTGATCCCGTGTGTGCCTTTTGTTTTGGATTAAATCTCTTCTGGAAACGCGTGGAAACTTTTTGCTTTTAAACGATTTTGCATCAGCTCTGGAATTTTTAGACTGCCGCATTGAGCCTCGAACCCACGACTCAATGCATGCCTCAAACCCAGGCCGCATTGAGCCATTAACCCACGAATGTGGCCGTCGTGTGTTCGATTCCCAGCTGTGGAATTTTTTGCATAGATGGTAAAAAATAAAATCAGCCTAAACACTCGATATTGCCTAATAACTTGAAAGGTTGAGGACGGCTAAGGACAAAAAATACATCCACACATCACTCATGAAAATTTAAATTCCAGTGGAAAAAAAAAAAAAAAAACTCAACAATGTTCATGCGTTCTTCTAAAAATGAATAACATTTAATATGGTAAAACTGTTTACATTGTACATTAAATTTTAATGTTTGTCTGCCATTCAAGAATTAATTAAGTGATGATACTTTGATCCCGTGTGTGCCTTTTCTTTTGGATTAAATCTCTTCTGGAAACTTTTTGCTTTTAAACGATTTTGCATCAGCTCTGGAATTTTTAGACTGCCGCATTGAGCCTCGAACCCACGACTCAATGCATGCATCGAACCCAGGCCGCAATGAGCCACTAACCCACGAATGTGGCAGTCGTGTGTTCGATTCCCAGCTGTGGAATTTTTCGCATAGATGGTAAAAAATAAAATCAGCCTAAACACTCGATATTGCCTAATAACTTGAAAGGTTGAGGACGGCTAAGGACAAAAAATACATCCACACATCACTCATCAAAATTTAAATTCCAGTGGGAAAAAAAAAAAAAAAAAAAAAAAAAAAAAAAAAAAACAATGTTCATGCGTTCTTCTAAAAATGAATAACATTTAATATGGTAAAACTGTTTACATTGTACATTAAATTTTAATGGGGGTACGGCTAAGGACAAAAATTACATCCACACATCACTCATCAAAATCTAAATTCCAGTGGAAAAAAAAAAAAAAAAAAAAAAACTCAACAATGTTCATGCGTTCTTCTAAAAATGAATAACATTTAATATGGTAAAACTGTTTACATTGTACATTAAATTTTAATGTTTGTCTGCCATTCAAGAATTAATTAAGTGATGATACTTTGATCCCATGTGTGCCTTTTGTTTTGGATTAAATCTTTTCTGGAAACGCGTGGAAACTTTTTGCTTTTAAACGATTTTGCATCAGCTCTGGAATTTTTAGACTGCCGCATTGAGCCTCGAACCCACGACTCAATGCATGCCTCGAACCCAGGCCGCATTGAGCCACTAACCCACGAATGTGGCAGTCGTGTGTTCGATTCCCAGTTGTGGAATTTTTCGCATAGATGGTAAAAAATAAAATCAGCCTAAACACTCGATATTGCCTAATAACTTGAAAGGTTGATAGAAACACTTTCTAAAATATGTATAAATTCCGCAGCGTAACGGAGTTGTCACGAATTAATTGTTTCATCTGTTCCATCTGTGGTTTGCAGAGGAAGATGATAAATGTCAACGGTTCTAATGCGAGAAATTTCATCTGGGAATCGTCCCAGAGTAGCTCAGTCGTAAAGCACCCGCACGTTATGCGGCATACATGGGTTCGATTCCTAGCTCTGGAATTTTTGGACTGCCGCATTGAGTCTCGAACACACGACTCAATGCATGCCTCGAACCCACGCCGCATTGAGCCTCTAACCCAGGAATGCTTCAGTCGTGGGTTCGATTCCCAGCTCGAATTTTTCGCATAGTTGGTAAAAAATAAAATCAGCCTAAACACTCCAAATTGCCTAATAAATTTGCACGTTTTATGATTACATTAGCATAGTTAGAGTGTCGGCTATCAAAACCAGTTATAAATTGATTCATTAGGGTTTTTTGGGGGGTGTGTCATAACCCTCATGATGAATTTTTTGGCATACAAAATGTATATTCTTTGTTACATTATCAAACACACGTGTACATATATATGAGTTGTAGTAGCCGTAACCCTCCCTATGAAAAATTTCTGGCTACGCCCATGATTACAATAGCTTAGTTACAATATCAGCTATCAAAATAAGTTACAAATTCAGTTATAAAAAATTTAAAAAATACATGTAATGGAACATAAATTTAAATTTTAAAATAGCTTTTTACCTTATATGATTACACTAGCTGCGTGACCGCCCATTCTTCGAACAGTAAGAAACGGAAATTTTCCTCACATGTGTAATTCGAATTAATTCCAGGGATGTGGAATCTAGAAAAGAAAAAATATTTTAATCTTGACTTAAAGTTTGCATCATATGTACTAACATGAGATCATTGCAATATAATGACACAAAAAATATTATGTCAGCGGCATTCGCTATCCAAAAAGTGAAAAGTTTCACCGTTTCAGTGAACTTCTCACTTTGAAAAATGTCTCATTTCCACTTAATGCTGTTTTTTAGGGTCACGTTTCAGTAATAAATACTTCAGACACTACATAAAACAGACACTTTTAAAAAAATTTTAAATTACATCACCCTCTCTTGCAGCCCTTTACAAAAAGAAAAGAGATAAGACTGCGCTATTAATGAATGTCATTTTATCTCTCATCACCCTTTATTGAAAAAATGCGACATAATTTTACATGCATTTAAATACTATTAGTTCACAACAGCTTTAATCTATTGTTACAATATTTTGTAAGCTATAGAATATGCATCACATGTATTTTCCCTAAATAGGTTACATTCATTAAAATTCCAACATAGGGTTACCAGGCAAAATACGCAAAAGATGAGCGATAAAATGACAAAGTCAATTAATATCGTTTTAATATGGCAATAATGAAACTAAAAAATT
>JAWZYV010005175.1:0-26169 GCA_038373885.1 Cheiracanthium punctorium
TTCTGTGGTAAGGGGTCCTAACCTGTATTTACGGCGCAAAGTTTTACCGGAGAGAGACCGACGTGAAAATCTCCGAACGGTTAGGCCTTCGGACGCGCAATAGGACCCGAACCCGGGACCTTCACACTTCGCCCGTCTACCATTTCCAGTAACATAACCACTGTGGCATGGTGAGGCAACAATCCAATGTCAAAGTGACAGATTTTCTTTTGGATTGGTACGTGACTATTCGATCGCTACCCGATTTTTGTCACTTTTTCGCCATTCGGAAAGACTTTTTTTTTACGTAAAGTGCGATCGGAAAGATTATAATCTGTTCTATTCTTATGGATATGTTTTCACCACTGAAGTGTTAAGAAACCCTTACAATCCCATTTGTAAAGTCGATTCAAACAGTCAAAAGTTTCCTTTTGATTTTTATACCGATGTACTTGCTCTCGCCCGAACAAAACAAAAATTTTAATTTCTTCACAGAATTTTTTGAAAAACCTTGTAAATGAGCGTCCCCCCTGAGAATAAAAAGTGGGGGGACATATGGGCTGAAGTGAAAAAGTAGGGGGACGGCGTCCCCCCCGCGTCCCCTTCGACTACACCACTGCTTTTATTAGTATGGTATTTTCTATTATACATATAAAACTAAGCATGCCTCCAAATACAATGCATTTTAGAATCAATATGAATTCAAAAATATGTCACATTTCGATCGGATGAGTGTCTTCAGTGAAACGTATCAGTTTCTGTTTTTCCTCGCTTAATTAAATAACACGTATTGGAACGTCGATATACTTTGTGGAGTCGAAGAAGGCAGAATGGGGGGGCTTCGGAATGATAGCGGGCCTATACTATCAGCGTTTTAATCGGGCCCTGCGTCAATGTGACGTTTTGTTACGTCAGTCTCGTCCGTTGCTGTTTCTAATCCCTTCAGTTCCCAGCCAGTGGGGCGTCCCCCCTTGGGGGGCGCAGAGCGTTTGCAAGGGGGCGTGTGAGAAAAACAGACAAAGAGCAAGTGATGATGCATGTTTTTAAAAATGATTTTTTCTCATTTTGCCCCTGAAACATATCTGTTTTGCTTAAAATGTTTAGATATATTTCACCGATAACATTATTCTGTAGAAAAGACGACTGAATGTTCATTATTGAAGGATAAAAACTACCAGCAAGATGGCGGAAGATCGAAACGTTCTTCGCGCGCCACAGATCTAGAGACCCCTTTTTGGCGACAGCTGGTTGTGCCGCACAGCCAGCCGAAAAAGGAGTCTCTAGATCTATGGCACGTGATGAACGTTTCGATCGTCCGCCCTCTTGCTGGTAGTTAAGTCGAACGATCGCAACGGCTGCCCTTTTTTTCAGCATTGGGCAATCTATCCAGCTGTTCTCGCATTCTTCCATTTTTCAGCAGATGCAGTGGCGTAGCTAGGGGGGGGGGGCAAGGGGGGACGTCTGTCCCCGGGCGCAGCACCAAAGGGGCGCCAAATCGATGTTACGAAATTTTAGAAGAAAAAAAATGAGTTGTGTTTGTATTTTTATTTGTTGATAGAAAAAGAAAAAAAAATAGAACAATCACAAATGAATTTTTTTTTTTAAGTTATAATCAAACTTTTCACAATGACTTGTACAGGAAATGTTTGTAGCTATTTCAGAAGATTTTCTTTGGAAATCGAGTTGAGCTTCCCCATTCCTTTTTTCTTCTCTCTTGAGGGCTTCTGTGTCGTGTAACTGCGTTTTTTATATTTGGCCATTTCTGTCTCTGACTATATTCCTAGGATGTTCCAGAATTCTTGTTTACAGTATTTTATCAAGGTCAAAACAATACTCAAGTTTTCCCAAACTTTTAGAATGATCTTGGAGGATTTCGTTTTGGATATTTATGGTGTTACAAATCAAACTTTTATGCATTAGCCATGGTAAAAAAAAAAAAGGCATTCTCAAACCCAAAATACTCTCTTAAATTCAGATAAAGTTTTTCTCAGTTTTGAGTTCAAAATAGCGCCTCTCCGAAGACGGCGCCCCTTGCTTATCTTGCTTACTGTGTCGGGGCGCTCCTGTGTACGATCCACCCGTTTGGTAATTAATAACGCAACTTTTAATATAACTCTTATTAGTATAATAAAATGCAGTATTATTTCTAATAAGAACGTATAAAAGATTCACCGATCACTATACTAGTGTAAAATTATTCTTTTTAAATTATTTAAACAATCTTGTATTTTAGATAAATTTAAACTTGATTTTTAACATTCATTAATAATAATTTATTCTTTATACAATCATTATCAAAAATCAAAGCTGGAATCATTAAAGCTGTGGCCCACAGTTCAGTCTTAAAATTGAACATGAGGCAAAATATTTTTCAATAACCCGTGTATGTTTATCTAGAAAGTGCAAGAAATCAGTCGTAAATTTTTTGACTCCTCAGTTACCTTGTTGCCGGAAGACTATCGTCCAGAGGTTTCAGTGTATTCATTATGTCTACGCGTAGACCACCTATTATGTACTATCATCCGGTACTTGAGTCATAAATTACGTTCTGGATGCAGTGGCGGCTCATCCATTTGAGGAGATGAGTACGTGAAGCCCCAAAGTAAAATATCTATATAAATAAAATTAGACTTTTCTGTACACTTCTTGGAATTCAAAAATTTAAAAAAAGTTTGTCTGTCTGTCATTCTGTCCGTGACGCTTTTTTGTTTAAGTATCACGTATAAACGACTGAAGCGAATGATATGAAATTTGGTGTCATGTTAGATGGTCACTCAACTTAACGTCGAATTTTTAAAAAATCTTCATTAGATTTCGAGATTTTGTGAAAATTCTTTCAAACTGTAAATTTGTGTTCCAGCATCACGTAAAAACGACCGAAGCGATTGAAATGAAATTTGGTATCATGATTGGTGGTCACTCAACTTAAAACATTGTCGTCGAATTTTTAAAAAATCTTGATTAGATTTTGAAATTTTGCGAAAATTGTTTCAAACTGAGTGAACTTTTGTTCACGCATTACATAATAATGACTAAAGCGAATGATATGAAATTTTGTCACATGATGTTGCTCAACATAAAGTATAGGTGTCCAATTTTTTAAACATTTTGATTAGATTTTGAGATTTTGTGAAAATTCTCTCAAAATGCGGTTATATTTCTTCAAGCATCGCGTAATAACGACTAATACGAAATTTGGTGATATGATAGGTAGTTGCTAATCTTAATTTATAGGTGTTGAATTTAAAAAATATTTTGATTACATTTTGAGATTTTGTGAAAATCGTTTTAAAATGCTGAAATTTTTGTTCCAGCATCACGAAATAAAGACTGCAGAGAATGAAACGAAATTTGGTGACATGATAGGTTTCAACTCAACTTAAATTCTAGGGTTCCAATTTTACAAAAATGTTGATTAGATTTTGAGATTTTGCGAAAATTATTTCAATATGCGGAAATATTCGTCTGCTTATCACATAATTACGACTAAAGCGAATGAAATAATATTACTAAGTTACTCTCTAACCTGTAATATTTTAACAATGTACATAGGGCCGTGGTAGCCCAGTGGTTAAGGCGTTGAACTCGTAACCGGAAGGTTGAGGGTTCGATACCGGCATACCACTAAAGACCACAGTGTACATGCGGTGTACGTGCACGTTAAATCCTTGGTTCCGAAAGTCCTCTCAGCGGTCGCTAGCAGTTTCCGAGGGGTGCCAATATTCAGAAGCCCCCCCCACCTTCTGATGAGGTTCCAAATTGTGGCGGGAAATTCCGGGAAGGACGCATATGTAGCTCTAAGCGACACATTCAGTGACGCGAGCTGTCCTCTCCTGGCAAATAAACAATATACATAAAAATTATAACTTCGCTTTCTTTACTTTGGCAACATTCTACATCCATTCTGTGTACTCCTACAATGCTAACGAAAGTTCTTGCTTTTTGAAATTTGCATTCATTTTTTTTTTTATACTAACCCGTCAACGGCGGGTACTTCAGCTAATATAAAATAAACACATTGACAAATTATTATTTTTTTAATATATTAAGTACACTTCTAGATTTTTGTGAATTTAAAACGTCAGTTTTACTCTCTTCCCCCACTATTATTAAAATACTCTTATTATGGCTAACGCACTGTAGTGTAGGTTCTACAGTACAGCCTTTAATCGATCGCTCGTGCGAACGGAAAAATTCCCTTCTGATCCGCTCTCTGAGAACAGAACCGGAGAGAATTGAGAAGCAGTACGGCTCTTCTGATATCATTCCGTTCCCACATTTTCGGTGTGGACAAGGGACATTTTTTGCGGTTATCTCTTCCGGATTTTCCCTTGGTTTGTTACGTTCGGTTAGTTAATCCAGTTTTATTTCATTTTCTTATTATTTTCTTCATTTCTCTCCTTTTTCCACTAAAATATTTTTTTTTTAGAAACTAGTGTAAATAATTAAGATGGGAGCAAAAGAAGTGTTTCGGAGCTAAAGCAGGGACAATTTTCAATACTATCCTTTGACAAAAAATTGAAATAAAATGAATCAAGACTTGTACCTTTGCTAACACTTATCTTGGTGACGAAATGTAAGACAAAATATTACTTGTTTTCTTTCAGTTGCGTGCATTGTTTTCCTTTAACTGCTGGAAACGCAAATATATTTTAATTTGTAAGGTGCGTTGTATCTGCCTATTTAATTTTCGACATTTGTTTTGTGAACCTCCATTTAAATAACCCACGAGCCGCCACTGTCTGGATGCTCTCTCGTAATTCGGGGACATTTGAAGAGAACTGAATGTCAACGTGAGATATTTTTTTCTCATATGATTCTACTTAGTCTTTCATTCCTTATATAGTAATAATCTGCTGTACTCGTCTTTTTAAAAAGCTGCATATTTAAATAGAAACTGCTTTAAAGTCTGCGTTTCTGGTTCTCCTTCCCAAGAGAACCTTCAAGTTAAGGTAAGAAATATTGTACTTTTGCAGTTTTCTATGTTGCTGAATGCTAATTATGATTTTTTGAAATAAAAATGCGTGTATAAAATTTTTCAGTGCTTAAGGTTGTTCTTTTAATTATATTTTTACAAGTAATAATGAAAGAAATAATACAAGTTTTGAGCATCTTCTCGGAAAAAAAAAAAAAAAAAAGTTGATATCAGTAACTGGAAAAGAATTCAAAATGTCTTATATTTCAAATGCCAGAAAAAAAAAAGCCCGAAAAAAATTCATTTTGATCCGTTTGGTAATCGGGTCAGTAAAATATTCGAATTGTAGAAAATAAATGCCATCATACGTACATTCATTATTAGCTGGTGTGCATAATCTATCGAAGTGCAAATCACTATACGAGATACATGGTAAAGCAAGTATAAATTAGTTTTTACCTGACATAAATATTAAATATAGTTAATTCGACTGCTGAAGAAGGATAAAACATTTTTGTATCACTGACATATGCCCACCCCCCAATGGTAGGGACTAAAGCCCGCCTGAATGTGGAGAGTTAAAAGGGAATTTTTTAAAAAAAATAGAAAATTGTCAGTTAATGAATTAAAATGTTTTATTCTTAAAACTTGTCCTCAGATTATTTCTATCATTTTTTTCACATAACGAATTACGTTGATAATGGGCTTCTATGAGTAAATGGTATGGCGTTCTATGGACAAATGGTACAGAAGGTTTTGATGTTAAAAGAAAGTAGCTGTAATCGGCAAACAAGCCAAAATGCAATCAAGAAAGGAAGAGGGTGGGGGATTTAACGTATTTTAAATAATTGTATTTTTTAATAACTTTTTTTTATTTAAAAATTTTTTTAATTTTCAGATATTACAGTTTTCTGAAGAACTTTTATGGGTTTGCCCTTTCTCTTTTTAGGGGGAGATGGAGGGGGGGGCGCAAAATCTTCAGTTGTCCCCGGGCGCTGGTAACCCTAGCTACGCCTCTGAGCAGATGTCAGTGCTGTGAAAATAAACACTCAAAAAACTGGTGTTATAAGATAAAATAAATAAAAACTTTGTGAAAAAAACACACATAAAAGGTTACTTCAAGGCGTTGAAGTAATCTTTACGCCTTGAAGTAACCTTTTATGTGTGTGTTTTTTTTCACAAAGTTTTTATTTATTTTAGATGTCAGTGCTGTTAAAAAGAATCGTGACCCTTTTTTGACGGGAAAGGACGTGCTAGAAAGTAAAGGATTCTCGTGGAGCGATGTCACCCGCCACTATTTTTATAGAAATCCAATCGATTCTTCGTGACTGGCAACAGTCAAAACGTCAGAGTTGGGTGTTACCACACTTAGAACACTGCGCGTTAAAGGTTTAACCTTTTACAGGTCAAATTCGGATGCAGGCTTATTTTAAATTAGTTTTTTTTTTTTTTCTTGGCATATTTTGTCTTCTAATGCGTATTTTTAAATGAGGAAGAGGAATTGTATGCAACTTTAACTGTGTTCGTTCCCAGTTGGAAACATTAGTCATTTCTGACTGCTTTTAGGGGGGGGGGTTTACATTTATGAGTAGTTTAAATAATTTCTTAAATAATAAGAATTAATGTAAGATTTATTTTTAAATAATGTAAAGATATGAATTAAGTTCGAAGGGGAGGGGGGTGTATCAAGATAGCTCTGTGTTTGGTATTCTTCACTGACAATCGAGTAGAATACTTAGTCTATATGTGCTGGTACGTCAAAGTTCTATCAGAAATTCTATGGGACATTTTGAAATATTCTAGAGGCGCATGAGCTATATTTTGAATCGTTATTTTTCTAGTATTTTAGCTTTGATGTACAAGACGGATAAAGGGCAGCTAATATTACCTTATGGGATGTTCATTGCTTTTCTTATACTTTACGAATAATCATTTATGTATGTACGAATAATCATTTATGTATGTACTAAAAAGTAAAGGATTCTCGTGGAGCGATGTCACCCGCCAGTATTTTTATAGAAATCCAATCTATTCTTCGTGACTGGCAACAGTCCAAACGTCAGAGTTGGGTGTTCCCAGAGCGGGAACACTGTGCGTTAAAGGGTTCACTAGGCAACACACAAGTCGCCGAACGGAGTGAGGAGGCACTATCCAGGTAGCAAACTTTTTTAGAACGACTGTTTTTTTACTGAAAAGAAATATTATTCTCATGGGCCGGATCATCTTTCCGGCGCCATTTTTGTCTCTCTCCCAGCCGCGAACTGGCCACGTGAAAAATTGCACATCGGCTGCATACAATTTGGACAGTTTTTAAGAATCGTCCCGATTTCCTTAAAATTTCCTTTTTTATTTCTAGACTGGGTCGTTATTCACGTTTTCCAGACCAACGCGTTAGGGTCAGTCCTCCCATGATGAAAAGCTTTAATCTTCGCGACATTGGCGTAAACTACGGCGTTCCGCCCAGGGCGCCCAATACAGACGCCTCTACGAAGAGAGATGCACAGGGGGAACCCCGAAAGCGATCGACAGATGGGAGCACTATTCAGACACTTTGAACTGAACTAAAGAAATTAACCTGCTATCGAGGGGATTCGAAGCCCGAGGTTTTTTAGTTTTGATTCATGTTTTATTTTTGATTCGTGTTTGGTTGTAATTCTAGCCATTGGTGCTATTCATACTCAACTGTGTAAACGTCCGTTAATCTCCATTTAAGCATAATCTCTTCCTAATAGATGTTGTCATAAAATTCATTATTCACTTCTTTATTTGTCGACTTCATTCAAAAAAAAAAAAATCTTCCGAAACAAGTCAGAAACATTCTTCTGTTCTTACATCGATTTATGAAGTATAAAGAATCAATGAAAGGTAAGCAATTACCTTATTTACTTACAGATTGGATCCACTTATATTCTATAATTATGCACGAACATCATTAGATATTATACTTTTATTCTGAATCCAATTCTCATTCCATACTCGCCTATCGCACCACATTTGCCCAGGCTGAAGCTCATTACAGGCCTTTGGAAAAACAATGATTTTATACTTCAAAAAAAAGCATTATTGAATGGCTTACATCTTTATAGTTTAAGGAAAAGATTTCCTACGACTACACACGGGATAATCTCTGTTCGAGAAAAGTATCTGAAGGGAGAGCGTGGGACGAGAGCTGGGTTTGAGCCCATGTTGTGTGCTCGGAGGTGATCGTGCCGCCACATATCCAATACGACGTGAAAGAGAAATCTGGACAACCTCTTGACTTGTGAAAAAACAAAAAGTCCTGCTCGGACAATTCCGGGAAAGGGCACCGTAGCCCCTCTTCTCTACCAGTTAGCCTTTGTTCCAGAGAGAAGAGAAATTTTGACAATTCTAAGGGTAAGCAATCCTACCCTTCCACTTGAAAGTTGGGAAATGGGAGGGAGATTGTAGGTACAAATCCTTTAATACTAGGATAACGAACACTGATCCTACACTCAAAAATAATGGTCCTAAAATGAATGGTCTATATGAGAGGTGGTCTCTTAATGGAGGTGGTCTTTCAGTGGGGTTATGCTTTAAATCGTACATGGATGGGTACGCACAAAATACATAAACACGTGGAAACATCAAGCAGAAACTAGTCAGAGAAATATAGACATTGTCATCGATTTTTCCGTCGAAATATAAATTCCAAAATATTTCACGATTACAATACTTTCATTATTTCATCCAAGGAAGTAAGAAAATGGCACAATCCATTAAAAACCGTTTATCCATCGCAGAAACTAAACTTACCAGGCATACAAATACAGAATAAAACGCATTGAAATGAACTGTGCTGCAGGAATATCAATGGGGTTACATCCAATTGTTGGAGTGAGTTTCTTTTTGTGCGATGGCATCGCTATTGTTAAAATATTTGCCAGGCGCCATTTTGATTGCATATAAAGATCTCCGATAAAACGCTTAAGCTATCAATTTTGCAGCTAAAAGTGAATTTGCCATTTGATTTTGATAATTTTGATGAAAATGGCTTCTGCTTGGTCCCGTTTCGTCAAAATGTAAGTGTTAACTTTAATTTATTTTCATATTTTATAAATTATTATAGCTATCAATATGCTTACATGGAATTAGGGTTAGTGACGGTTAAACTGTTGGATACACATACATTTGTAACATTTATACAATTATTAAATGAATTTTGTTGAATTTCTGCCAAGTTCATAATGACTAGTGCTTCTTTTGTGGGTAACTTTTTGTAAAATAAGACTATGAAACAGCTGAGCCGATTTGCAAACATTTAAGATGGCGGATAGGAGCCAACGATCGCAAATTTTGCCAGTTGAGCGATTTTTAATTCGACGCAATTATTTAAATAACTTGACTGGTAAAAATAGGTTACAGCTTGGATATTTGCCACCACGACGAGAGGAACTATTTCGCGGTGCTCAGTACGCCAATCTGCCATTGATTATGCATGAAAACATATCGTGAACCGTTTTAAAGGCGACGATAGTGGTGAATGATTATCGCCCAAACATTTCATCTCGCCAAAGGGTGGCAAATATTCAAGCTGAGAGCCAAATTAACAGTGAAATAAAAATACATTTATAAATATAAAAAGTCGGCAAATTTTTATAATAAACAGCGTTTATGATAACCTGTACTAACATTATCTGGGTACTATACCGTCAACAGCGTCCAATGGAGGTTCGTGATTTTGTCGGTCAGAACTCCTACAGCATGCGAGATTATAACGCATTACAGAAATATTCGGGTATCTATTAAAACGAAATAGGGTTAGTTACACTAGTAATTAAGTGTTACGTTACTGTTTTCTTTTATTGGAGTTTCTTTGGGGAAAAACTAGCGTAAAGGGTGGACAGAATAATACGTTAACTGGCCAACCGATTTCCGTCGCCAAGAACAGGGTGTTGAAATATTGGGAAAATGTTTCAATTCCTACAGGTTATTGGAGTATTAAAACGATCTTGTCGCAATGATAACGTCGCCAAGGAAAGTCAATGGCCTCCTGATCCATAAGTGTCAAAACTTTTACATCCAAAGATGAATGACTGCGTAAGTAAGGCCACTGCCGTCTCTGGTGTAGGTTTTGTACTTGAAAAGGGCGAGAGGACTTTTTGGTACAGGTCTTTTATGCGCTGTGTTGCTGTCCCTATGAGCTTTTAAGCGAATTCTTCAAATACAGGGAGAGAAATACGGAGGTTCGTGTGTAGTAAAAACAAATGGGACGAGGAGTTTCAGTATTTACGATCTCTCGGCGATTTTTTAATTTTTTGGAGATCGATGACCGTGATAAGGTATGTTCTAGCAAAGTTGGCGATAAAATAGCGTAGGGCTGTTCTTTGACTAGGAACTGCTTGTTGAATGTTATAATGAACACCACCAAATACTTCATTTTACTAAAAGAGTCAAAAATACCAAGACAGCTTTTCAAGTGTCACTATCGGTGGGGTGTCAGAATAGTGGGTACAGCTTTGCGTAATCGACCAACCGATTTCGTCGCCAGACCCTTTTGAATTATGGGTTGTGTGCGTACGTTCGGCACCCCATTGACAGGATTGAAAATTTAGGAGCGTTCATTATGCCATTATAGTCAAACTTTACATCAAGACAATAACGTAAGTAAGGCACTGCGTCCTGCGTAGTTTGTACTCGAAAGGTGGAGACTTTTTGGTACAGATCTTTTATGCGCTGTGTTGCTTTCAACATAACGAAAAAGGATGATCGACTATGCGTAAGTCACGAAAAAATTAAAAGTTGCCACGGATGACCAATAACCAGGCTGTTCCGAATGATTGATTGGCCCCAAGAACTTGGGCCATTCTCTCTTGCCGAAGAAAAAGCGTTGTCCTGGTTGCTGCTGCTGCAGTTGTCATAACGGCGAAAAGAATATTAGATCTCTAAAATGAGCCAAAGTGTGACCCAATCTTGCAAACAAGTGTGCAACCCCAGCAAACACAAGCGTTAAGGACCACTTGTGGCCTCTGCTGGCAAGCCTTAAGTATCTCTTATGGACCACTTGTATGCTGCTTTTATGGCACCATTAATAAAGTGATCGCCAGCAAGTTTAAGGAGCCTTAAGTGCGGCCCTCTTAAGGGCTTATAAGAAATTGCCTTCACTTATGTCTCGTATTCCTCTGCCATAGGTGGGCGTTTTAATATATTATTAAAGCTAGCCTTAACTACCTCCAAAGCCTCCAATGTACCTGAAAGTTTCGGATTGCCTAAGTAGAAATTGAAAAGGTACCTCGGTGGTTACGACACAATAGCCACTCTTGCCTTAACTGTGATGGTAGAGCGACGTTTACTTTGTCGGCAAATGCTGCCTGTGTGTTGGGACCCCGAAACTTCTTTCGAAAACAGCTGCACTGTGATGCTTACGTTTAAGCTAGTATTTAGCCAGCTAAAATAAAGCTGCAAAATCCTATGCTATCCTTTAAGGAAAAGTTTTTCTGTCGTAGCATCCGCAGGTATTCATATTTTGTTTGGGGTTTTTGCTCAGCCATCCAGTTATTGACACGAGGTAGTGTGCCTTTTATTGAAATTTCCATATTTCCTAATACCTTTTTTAAATTTTATAATTACTTTTATCCAAAACCGGTGTTACATATTTTACCAGAATATTTAAAGTATTGGAAAGGAAAATGTCCAAATTTCAGAAAAGACACATCATGCATTGCGTCAAAAGCCAGTTGGTGAAGAAAAAATAAAATATTATTAACTGTAGATACTAAGAGGAAAAAAGCTTTTCTCCATTAGGTTAGCACAGAGATTCGTAGCTTCGTCTACCGTCTTGGGATATTGCCTTAAGAATAGCTGTTAATCCTTCATTTATGGACGCGCGAGTCCTCTTTAAGTGTTTACGGATACAATGTGCTTAACCTTTCCACATTACAGGAACGTACCGGACGGCGCAGATGGAATTTCACGGTCACTGGAAACGTCACAACGCTTACATTTGCTTTCATAAAAACGTCGGTCGATTGTTATTTTTATCGACTCTTATGATTTGTCAAACATTCTTAAATTTGTGTCTATACAGCTGTTGTAACAGATGTCCTGTATAATAATACGTATAATTTTAAAATAAATTAGATGACTTCGCATTTTGATTTCTTTAGAAGTGATATTTAGTGTGTATTATCCTATTCTTGTAATTTAAAATAGGTTTATAGTGCTTTAATCACAGGTAGATTTTATGATGATACGGGTGTATTATTATGACAAAGTGTCAAAAGAAAAATTAATGAACTGTTAAACGACATTAAAAATTTAAAGCATCCTTGATAAATCGCTTCGAATTCTTTTTTCGGTTCCTACTCCTAATCATAATGACACAGGGAAATGTTTGAAAAATTCGGGTAAGGGGTAGATTGAATGTCTGATTTTATTCCTAATGGAAGATTCCTTTTGATTTATTTTGTCCATAACAGATTTCAATTCATTAGCTTCGAAATCAAGATATTCTTTTGTGAACAACCTGTTATTAAAATAGATGATTTTTGGTTCTAATGAAAACTCTTCCCTCGCATTTTACGTTTCTGGGATGTTTTCAGTTATAGGCAGCCTCGCGTTATGATTTTTTACTGCTATTGTGTTTCGATTCGATTAAGGGGAATTCTGTTTTGAAAAACAAACACTATTTCTCGTTCCTTTGAACACAAATTATAACGATTATTACAGTATATATATATATATATATATATATATATATATATTTGGCTAGTAGTGGTCCCTGGAATATTTTTTCGACCCGCAGATGTGAAAAGGCTGGTGAACACCGGTTTAAAACTGTTTGAAGGATGTTCGTAAGTGTCTAAAAAGTCGCCTAAGCTTCCGGCCGTGAGTTCGATCCCACACATACCCTGGTTGTTTAAATCTTCCTTTCTCTGTGAGATTGAAAACTTTCGTTGCGTTGTCCACCTGACTCGACGAGGATCTGTAAGCATTTTCGTGAAAACAAAGCACAGAAGTCTGAAAATAAATGTTCGAGGTACAACAAAATAAAAACAACAAGTGTCTAAAGAAATAGCGTATGTGTTTCAAAGAGTCATATACGCACCCAGTTTCACAAAGCGAAAGAAATTTTCACTTACGCGAAGGGGTGGTCTTGGAAGGATCTCTCGCGTCAGTCAAGACTATCATACTAAAGCATATTTTTAAAAGGGTGCAGTTGAACAGTTTTGCAAATCAAATACTTCAATAAGTTTTATAAAAAGTGGGTTAAATTAAATAAGTTTTTCTTTCCGTGTTCTCATTCAATTGGAAAGAAGGCATTTAGGCTGTGAGAAAAATTTCACTTCATAGTGTCAGAAAAAGTGTACGTTGATCTACGAGAAACTGAACGACGGACCATGAAACAGTCTCTAAAATTAAGTTGTACGAGTTTTCCTAAAAATCATCCACAAAACCAAGGTTTAAAAGGAAATGAACTCGAATTTTTTGAATGATTTCATTCTCTTTCCTGTGTAAGATTTTTACATTTTTTTTCACATGTACTTTAAAATCACAGTCCTTTTGCATGCTATTTATTATTTTCATTATTTTGATGTGATAAAAGTACAAACTTTATTTCCTCCCGTCATTCACTCGGTTACGTCCATTCTAGAAAATATTTTGTTCCTTCTAAGAAAAATAAATGATGGTACATCATAGATATTTCTGACTCCGTCACGGCAGAATAGGATATAGGTAAATCTCTTGGAGGAGAGAATTATTCTTTCCTCCAAGGCTAAATCTACTTAAATAACTGGATTTATAATACAAAGCACACTAAAAAGTCACGAAACAATCTGCTTGAACCGTCCGTTCACGTTTGCAGAGCAAGAGCCAAGTTTTAAGATGTCTGAAGTGGATTCATGACGTAAAATGGGCATCATTCTTACGTATTCTTAATCATTATGAACTGGATAATAGATCAGAGAGGTTATTCCCTATCAATCATTTTCAAATCGGAAGTTCAATCGACGTCATTTTAGTGTCTCGAGTATAAAATTGCATTAGAATATCACTGCCATTTAAAACTCTTGACATCAAAATGACGTCTACTTTCCGAATTCCTCGCTCCTACAGACTAAGCGTACCCCCCACACGGGGTTTCACCAAGTCATCGAAATCCGGAAAGATCCCGTAAACGCCATGGCTAAGACTACTATGAGGAACTCCAAACAAGGCTATAGGAGTTCCTCTGATCTTGTTCTCTGCGTCAACAAAAAAGATGGCTTTATTCTTTTTCTAGTAGCAATATCAACAAATTTCCCAAATTTCACGATTCCGACTTGCTGGGAATATTAGCCTCCCCCCCCACCCCATCTTCAGTCTTCCCGACGTATTAGCACCCCTTATGTACCAGTAGAAGGTCTGGTTCAAGGAACTTAAACAAAAGAGTGCTTCATGCAAAGACTTTGTCTCATTTTTCTTGGTGGTATTTTAGGTCAGTGCTTCCCCCAACCTTTTCATTTCTGCTCAGCAGCAAAAAATAATAACGCTTCTTTGCGGATGATCAATCTTGTCCAAAAACAACGAGTTATACAAGACGTATTTTATCACTTTCTTGTGCAAAGGAAAAGGAATTATAATGATCGCGAAAATTTTCAGTATACAGATTTTTTACGGAAAAATCGATTTGGACTCTCTCTAAATTGAATTCGAGGAGTTTTTGTCGGACGCCTCAACATGCACATATATGTATGTTCGCTTAGATGCATAGAAAACGCATTTTGACCGATCGCGATGAGCTTGGTTAGTGACCTCGATTATAGCTATAACTCAAAAATATTCACTACCACTTGCCCATAGAACACAAGTCCACTATCAACGTAACTCGTTATAGTCATAAATAGTTATCCAGTCTTTTCAGTTATGTTGTATCCAAGTGTAACCTTAAAATTTAGTAATTTATGCTCTAACTCTTAAGTATTTATTTAAAACCAACACTCCCCACTTTTAATTAATCCCCCTGTCGCGCCCTTGGAAACCCGTGTTCTCACACAGTATTATTCTATCTATGTGCTTTCACCAGGGAGGGTCGATGCTGACCCCTGACCCTAGTTGACGTCACCCCCGACTCAGCAAGCTCCCGCTTGGACAAGGGGGCGAGAGAAAAAAAGAAGAGTCAGTTTAGTTTCGAACGGAGGGAGAGAGGACAATGTGTCTCTCCTCTCGATGGAAACAAAATATGATGTGTAATTTACTTTTTTTTAATTTCCATTATGGGAAAGCATAGTTGCATCATTTTGTACATAGTTCTCTGTAAATATTAAAAATTAGTTTAATCCAGAAGAGTTAATTGTGATCTATTGAGTATGTTTTCTTTTACCGCAAGTGGATCGGAACCAAAGGAATGCCTCAATTAAATATAACCGCTCGGAAACAGACGATCTACCATTCGCAATTCCACGGTCGCTAGAGTTGTGACATAAAGTGGTGCCAGCGGTGTGATAAAAGAAAAGTCTATCTCAGATCCTTATAACTCCGATTTCTGGATATGTGTGCTTATATAATGATGGCGAGCTAATATGTAAATCCTTACAACTTACTGGATAAATGTGCTGCTGTGATGATGGTACGACAAATCATCAAGTACGGATATAAAGAATCGACGTTTACAGTATGCGTGTGTGTTTGCTACTATGGAGAGGAGCCTGACAACTAAAGTTTGATACTGAAGAAATCAACAGACAAGGTGAGTGACTTTTCCTTGATTGGTTTGATACAGGGATAAGTGACATGATAAATAACATGTTTATAATTTTAAGTAAATGTTGGAGCGCATTTATTAGAAATAAATATCAGCTGAATATTGATTAAAATTAGAGTAAATATTATAGAGAATGCTGAATACTTTTTACCTATTTTAAGGAAAAGCGTAGTGTTAATTTCACAGCACTGGGTTGTGGGTGAAATGATAAGTAAATATGAAATAAGTATTTATAGAATGCTGAATAATTATTTAATGTTATTTTATTTTGTTGCATGAAAAGCATGTTATTTTTATTATTTCAAATGATCAGTGTATTTTTTCCATTGTCCGGGTATTGAGAAGTTATGTTATCTATATAAGGGACGTACTTTTGTGCATGGATTAACATTTTTGTGAGGAAAATTTTCTATTTCAATATTGGTTAAATATGGCTTTCTTAATGAGAGGGAGGAAAGCAGAACTCATTTTGCTAGCATCGGAATTGGGGTTGGAAGTCCAACCAGAGCAAACGATGATAGATATAAAAAAGATTATTTTAGGAATGGAAAATTATGACGAGGAAACAGTGAAAGAACTGTTACAGTCAATAATTGATGAAAGGCAAGTGAGGGAAAAAAATGAGATGGAGATTTTAAAACTTCAATCTCAGGAACGGATAGAAATGGAAAAAATAAAGTCACAAAGGTCAGATCAAGAGGGGCATCAAATTATAGTAACAGGTCAGGAAGGGCAAGGTGGAAAAAGATCGTTTGAAGAAGTAATTAAGATAATTAGACTCTTAACGGTCAAAGTTCCAAACAAAGCCGAAGGCTGGGATTATTTTTTCACTAGTCTGGAAAAAGCGTTCAGTAGTGAACAGGTTGAAGATGAATTAAAGGGGAAAATTTTGCTTTGCTTGTTAGGAGAAAAAGCGGCTCCATTACTGTCATATGTCGAATGGGAACAGTATGAAAATTATGAGGAATTAAAAAAGGTAGTTTTAAGGGAGTTCCAACCGTCAGCTAGAACATGTTTGGAAAATTTTAAGAAAGCGATTAGGGAGCCTGGTGAGACGTTTGCCCAATTCACCTCTAGATTATCTTCTATGTGGGACTACTATTGTAAGTTGAGGAAGGCACAAGATTTTGAGACGATAAAGCAGCTGGTAGTGGCTGACAGGATATTTGAAACGCTTGACTCAGAAACGGCTGTACACATAGGGGTTAGGCAAGGGGATAATTGGTTTAAACCTAAAGAGTTGGCCCAGGAAATAGATGTGTTCTACATGGCGAAGGGAAAAACGTACCATACTCCTAAAAACGGGCATAAAAGAGAAACTAGTAAGGACTGGGAGAAACATGTGGATTTTAAGAATTCCAATAGGGGAAATTATGAGGAAAAAGGTAGAATAGATCTGAACAGGAGGGTTGGAAAGGATTTTTCTTGCTATCACTGTGGGGGAAAGAACCATTTAAAAAAGGATTGTTGGAGATTAAATAGGAATCCCCAAAACAAAAATACGGGAAGCGCTAAGTCAGCCAGAGCAAAGAGAGTAGAAAAAGATCCTCAGTCAGACAATGAGATCGAAGAAGGAGCAGTTATTGCTAGAGTTAGTAAATTACTAAAGTCAAAACCCGAGGGAAACACAATAAAAAATCAATTGTGTAAGTTAGAAAAAATTGACATTAGTGTTGACGGGGTGGTCACGAATTGTTTAGTGGACTCAGGAACGGAAATAACAGTAATTAGAAGAGGTATTGTCCCGAAAATAGATATCAGGGACAAGCCTTCAATTTATTTAAAGGGCATTTTTGGCCCAGCAATAAAATGTCCGTTAGTAAACATCCCTTTGGCGATAGCTAAGGATGGCAGAACGAATGTGATTCACGAAGAGATATTGTGTGCTGTTGCTCCTGAATTGCTTGAAGATATGTTGATACCTCCGGCTATCATAAAAAGACTACAGGAAAGCGAGTCAGGATTAGATTGTAGGGACCCCCCCGGAGACAAGAGGGAAAGTAACGTGAGTCAAGGCGAAAATTACGTTCCGCTCAGCGAAGCTGTAGAATCAGGGAATGATTGTATAGGGGGGAGAGCAACTCAAGTCAAAACAGGTGATTCTTGCAGTTCAGAGGTCGAAAAAGAGAGCGCAGATAATGAATCAGAGATAGATGGACATCGGGACGAAATCAGTCACAGTGAAAGCTTATCTTTTCTGCATCAGCAAAGAGAGTGTGAAAAGCTTGTTAGGCAATGGGAGTTAGGAAGAAAAAATAAGAGCAATTTTTATGTATCTGACGGATATCTCTTTCACACGGAAAAAATTCTTGGGGAGAATTGTGCTCAATTGGTTTTGCCCGAAAGGCGGAGGGCTGAAGTTTTAAGATTAGCTCATGAATCTCCTTTTGCTGGACACATGGGGGAAAGGAAAACAGCAGAAAGAATACGATACTCTTTTTATTGGGAAGGTTTAAAGAGGGATGTCCATGATTTTGTTAGCAGTTGTCACGAATGTCAGTTGACAAAACCAGTAAAAGTAAAAGATAGAACCCCAATTACTCCCGTTACGAGACCTGAATTGCCATTCCAGGTCGTAAATGTAGATTTAATAGGACCCATTGAACCGATCAGCTCTAAAGGTCACCGATTTATTCTTTGTCTTGTAGATGTCCATAGTCGTTGGGCAGAGGCGGTTGCAATTACTAATTTATCAGCTAAGACAACCTGTGAAGCGTTGTTAGAAATCTTCTCTAGGACGGGGATCCCGAATGTTATTGCTTCAGATAACGGGACGAATTTCAAGGCGGAATTAACTCAGGAATTTGAAAAGCGGCTAGGAGTAAGTCCCAGGTTTTCCACACCCCAATACCCCCAGAGCAATGGATTAGTGGAACGGTATAACTCTACCCTTAAAAGGATGTTACATCATGTTATAAGGAGCGAAGGGAAAAAGTGGCATTTATTTTTACCTTATGTGTTGTGGGCGTATCGAGAAATACCAAACAGTACCACTGGGGTGGCACCTTTCCAACTTTTGTATGGAAGACCTCCGCGAGGTCCTTTATCAATTTTAAAGGACACTTGGACAGGAGAACACAAGGGATTACAACTAAGCACGACCCCTGTTTCTAAATATTTGCAGGAGTTGAAAGCAAAACTCGAATATGCGGCAGAGCAGGCAAATTTGATAGCAGGTGTCCAACAACAAAGGACAGCTCGATATTATAATTTACGATCGAGCGATAGGAAATTTAAAATAGGGGACAGAGTAATTGTATTAATTCCCGACTCATCGAATAAACTCTACGCAAGATGGCAAGGTCCGGCGATTATTGAAGAGCAAAAGGGTCTTCATTCTTTTATAGTTAAAATGGAAGACGGGTCTAGAAAACATGTCCATCAAAACAAAATTAGACAATATGTTGTAAGATCTAATGCAATTAATATGATTTTTGAAGGTGAGGAAGAATTTGTGGAGGTAGAAAACGTACCTTATAAACAGAAAATTCCAGAAATTTTTGGTACCACTTTGGATAATTTAAAATTGCCAGAACTGAAAGGGAGGAGTCAAACATTTTAAGAAAAATTATTCTTAAGTATAAAAATTTATTTACTAGAGAAGTACAGCCAGCTAAGGTTGGGGTGCATAAAATAGAATTAATAGAAGGAGTGAGTAGGAAGAAGCCTCACTGTTATCCAATACCAATGGCATATCGTAAAGAGGTAGATAAACAGGTAAAGGAATTACTGTGTTTGGGTTTAATTGAACCTTCAGACGCAGAAATTGCTTATCCAGTTGTCTGTGTCGCAAAGAAAGATGCAACGACTCGGTTATGTGTGGATTTCAGAGGGTTAAATGCGGTAACTAAGGTCCCCAGCTTTCCCATGAAAGATCGGGAAGAGTTAATTTATGTTGCAGGGTCAGCTAAATGGTTAACAAGCATAGATCTTTTAAGAGGGTACTGGCAGATCCCCATGGAAGAAAAGAGCAAACCATTAACAAGTTTTACCACACATTCAGGACAGTGGCAATTTAAAACTATGCCTTACGGTTTATCAGGCGCGGCCGGCACATTTCAAAGGGAAATGAATTTAGCTTTACAAGAGCACAGTGAGTACGCGCAGGCCTACATCGATGATGTTATCATATTTTCAGAAACATTCGCTGACCATATGAAACACATTGAAAATGTTTTCAGTCATCTGGAAAAATTAGGATTTTCCGTTCGGTTAGAAAAATGTACTTTTGCGGCAACGGAGATAAAATATTTAGGACATCGAATTGGAGGGGGAAAACACGCCCCAGATGAAGAAAAAGTTGCTGTTATTAAAAATTTAAAACAACCAACTACCAAAAAGGAAGTTAGGTCAGTGTTAGGTCTTATGGGTTTTTATCGAGCATATATCCCTAATTTTGCTCAGATTTCGGTACCTTTAACCAATTTGACCAAGAAAAATTCACCGAGTACCAATATTCCATGGAAAGGAGAGCATGAGGAAGCTTTTCAAAAGCTAAAGAAATTACTGTGTGGGGTTACTGCTTTGGCGACACCTAATTTTTCAGAACCATTTCAGGTGCATGCCGATAGTTCCAATTTAGCTGTTGGGTGTTGTCTGACACAAAAGGACGAGAATGGAGAGTATAAACCCATAGCTTTTGCCAGCCAAAAGTTAACTGAAACTCAGCAAAATTGGGCAAGTATTGAAAAGGAAGCTTGGGTAGTACTTTTTGCACTCAATAAATTTGATAAGTGGATTCACGGGGGGACGGTGGAGATCATCACTGATCATAATCCGCTAACATATTTAAATGAAGTGACTCCCAGAAGCTCAAAGCTCACACGCTGGGCATTGGCGCTACAAAGATGGAAATATGTAATCACCCACAGGCCAGGTAAAAATCATAAAGCGGCAGATGCCATTTCAAGACTAAAGCAGGATGAGTAAAATTAATTTCTGTTTGATTTGTAATTTATCAGGTAATATTTTTTTGTTTGTTTAGGTGTATTTTAGTTTATTATTTTTGTAGGTGTTTTTTGAGTTGCTATAATGTTTTTTTAATCAAAGTGAAAGTTTAAAAAAAAAAAAAAAAAAATCCCTGTATCTTACTTTGTAAGGATAGGTCATTCATAGATCACTTGTGAGACTGTTTCGTATATATTATATAATTGGAGGAAATCAGCCTTTAAGGGCAAATTTCGCTCTTAGGTGGGGGCGTAATGTCGCGCCCTTGGAAACCCGTGTTCTCACACAGTATTATTCTATCTATGTGCTTTCACCAGGGAGGGTCGATGCTGACCCCTGACCCTAGTTGACGTCACCCCCGACTCAGCAAGCTCCCGCTTGGACAAGGGGCGAGAGAAAAAAGAAGAGTCAGTTTAGTTTCGAACGGAGGGAGAGAGGACAATGTGTCTCTCCTCTCGATGGAAACAAAATATGATGTGTAATTTACTTTTTTTTAATTTCCATTATGGGAAAGCATAGTTGCATCATTTTGTACATAGTTCTCTGTAAATATTAAAAATTAGTTTAATCCAGAAGAGTTAATTGTGATCTATTGAGTATGTTTTCTTTTACCGCAAGTGGATCGGAACCAAAGGAATGCCTCAATTAAATATAACCGCTCGGAAACAGACGATCTACCATTCGCAATTCCACGGTCGCTAGAGTTGTGACACCCCCCCACAAGAAAATAGAAATAATTTGGAGACAATTTTTTGAAATAAAATATTAATTCATTAGTGACAATTTCCAATTTTTAACCCTTTGAGGCGCAACCCTTTCCCAATGCTGAAAAAAGTGCAGCCGTTGCCATCGCTCGACTTAATTACCAGAAAGATGGCGGACGATCGAAACGTTCATCGCGTGCCACAGATCTAGAGACCGCACAGCCATCTGCCGTCAAAAAATGGTCTCTAGATCTGTGGCACGCGATGAACGTTTCGATCGTCTGCCCTCTTTCTGGTAGTTAAGTCGAGCGATGGCAACGGCTGCCCTTTTTTCAGCTTGGGGCAATAGCTGTTCTCGCATTCTTCCGTTTTTCAGCAGATGTCAGTGCTGTTAAAAAGAATCGTGACCATTTTTTACGGGAAAGGACGTGCTAAAAAGTAAAGGATTCCCGTGGTACTATGTCACCCGCAACTATTTTTATAGAAATCAAATCTATTCTTCGTGACTGGCAACAGACAAAACGTCAGAGTTTGGTGTTCCCAGAGCGGGAACACTGCGCGTTAAAGCGGTAAAGCTTTCTTAGCGCGTTAAAGGGGTAAAGCGCATCTAACACTCCACGTTTAGGGGGGGCGCTTTAGCCCGATTGCCCCCTCTGGGCGCCTATGCATACGCACGTGGAGGCATCACCCAGAAACTTACCGAAGTAAATTGAGGAATGGTTCAAATCATGGGCGTCCTACTTATGGGCAGGGAGGGTGCAGGGTTCCTTCCTACCTTCCAGGAAAAATATATATTCCCGTGATGATTTATATACAACTAGTATGACGTAGGAGTGGTTCAAAAATAAAACAGAGTATCTTTCTGGGGGCAGGACCCTTGACTTGGCACCCTTTCCTCCTACGAGCAATCTTATGGGCGACCATGGCCCAACTCGACTTATCTGCCAAAATCTGAATACCAAACTATTTCACGATTACAATACTTTACTTCGTCCAAGGAAATTAAAAAGAAAAAAGTTGCTGCATTGCAGAATATTAACGTATTGGGCATACAAATGCAAAAGAAAATGCATTGACATGAGCTGCACTACTGGAATAACAGTGGGGGTTTCTTTCCCATTGTTGGAGTGAGTTTCTTTTTGTACGATGGCATCGCTATTGTTATTACTTTTGAAGGTCGCCATCTTGATTGCCTTCAAGCATTTGAGTTACGAAGTTTAAGCTAGAATTTGAAAGCTTATAAACTATCTTATTTTGATTATCTTGCGAAAATGTCTTCGTTGTGGTCCCCTTTCGTCGAAATGTAAGTGTTAACTTTCATTTATTGTCCTATTTTATAAATTATGATAGCTATCAATATGAAGTCATGGAAATAGGCTTAGTGACGGTTGAAGTGTTGAATTGTAACATTTTGACAGTTTTTAAATCAGTTTCATTGAATCAGTGCTAAGTTTGTGATGCCAAACAGTGTTTTTGTTAGTAAGTGTTGCACAATAGTGGTATGCGTTTAGCTAACGAGTCGATTTGTAAGAATTTAAAACGGCGTATAGGAGACGATGATTGCACAGCTTGCCAGTTGAGCGATATTTAGATTTATTAATAAAACTTGGTTGATAGTACGAGGAGAGTTAAAAAATAAGTACGACTTGGATATTTGCCACCGTGGCGAGATGAAATCGCGCCGACTGAGGTGAATGTCTTTTGGCGGGTGAGAAATTTATAGATAGCGAAATTAAAAATGATAATGCAATAAAAGCGATTGTCTAATAAAATGAAATACGAAACGTATGCAGTTCTTAAGCAGAATTACGATCTTGGTGTAATCCCAAGTTCGCTAAATAAAATCAGAAAATCGCTATATATATAAATTGTAAATACCCAACTTTTATTAAGGTATGAGTTACTGTAAAAGTAATGTCACTGCTATTTCTCGTATGGGTTGTAGGTACTTACGTATTATCCCGGCGGTCCGCCAAGACGAGCGATTTTTTGACAAGATAAATGTCGGACACATGAAATTATTCATGGTTTGGAATACGATTGGCAACAGTTTGCCAGCACATTAGACGAAAAAATAGTTTGGCGGAAACGACCGCCGGTATAATATTTATTTATTTATAACCGTGTGAGGCCAGCTTAGCTGCTGAGCAGCTTTAAAGCTACATGTAGCCTCTACGGGGGACACTCCAGAAAGCGTGGAGGTTCGCTGGAAGGGAGAAAAAAACACACAAAAAACAAACACACAAAAAAAACACAAATGCAGAATAGTTCGTGGCGTGAGCACGTAGGACATGGCTCACACAGAGGGTAGAGTTCATGTTTGCGTGGGAGATTAAGTCAAATTGGATATGTCCATTAGTTGGCTGAAAATTGCAGAGCTTTCTTCTTGCAGATCTGCTTCTCAGCACGCTTTTGGTCCATTCCACCATACATTCTTCCGCTGGTTGAGTGAGGTGATATTCTTTAGTTAGTTCGCAGGAGAACAGGTAATGGTCGCTGATGCCTGTTACACCACAGGGACAGTTGCCCGTTGGGTGTCGGTAGAACTTGTGTAGGTACGACGGAAATGGACCATGGCCAGTGAGGAAAGCTGTTGCTGACGATTCCAGCTTAAAGCCATAGGAGCCAGGTTTAGGGAGAAGTCTGAACGTGTGACGTCCCTTGTCCGTTGTTTCCCATAAGCTTCTCCAATCCTCCAGCTTTGCCTTGTGAAGGATCTGATTTACGTAGGAGAAGGGTGCTTCTAGGGTATAGGAACCCTCTGTTAACGTAGCTGCTTGCTTCGCTAGCTGATCTGCCCTCTCGTTTCCTTTGATGTTGATGTGGGCCTTGACATGGCTCAGTCGAGTGTTTGTCAATTCCCTAAGAAGGAGCTTGATTTTAAGGACAAGTGGGTTCCTTGTTCTGTGGGAGGAGATCGCTTGAAGACTGCTGAGACTGTCACTGTACAGGACTACGTACTTGCCTTGCCAGTTGTCCTTGATCCAGCTCAGCGCCTCTCGAATTGCAAGCAGCTCTGCCTGGTACACGCTGTTGAAGGTCGATAGCCCTATGCACTCGTGGTGGCGTTCAATCTCTCCCTCAAATGCTACAAATGCTGCACCCGTGCCTTGTTCAGTCTTGGAGCCGTCAGTGTAGATGCTGTGGCCTATTAGGTGTTGCTGAGTGGCTGTGGTGAGTTTAATTTGGTGTTGACCAGGTTCCTTCGCTGGATGCAGCTTCCATCTTGGAATTAGATGGTGAGCAGGAGGGAGAGCTGGAGAAATTTGAGGTAACTCTGGCAGGTTATCTTGGATGCGCAGTATTTGTGCTTTTGCTGCTTCATACTTGACTGTAAGATCAAGGGGGATCTGGTCCGAGATCGCACAGAGCGCCAGAGTTGAAGTTGTTCGATAAGCTCTGGTTAGACGGAGCAGGAAATATTCTCAGTGCCGAAAGTAGCTTGGCTCTGGCTTCTTTATTCAGATTTAGGCCCCAAACTCCTGCTGCATACGTCACTTGTCTGAGGGCTATCGTTTTGTACCAGGTCTTGAGATGGCTATGGGAAGCTCCCCAGAACCGCGATGAGACCCGTGCCTGTCCGTTGTTCGCTATGATGAGCTTCTGCCTTATGCTGTTGATGTGTGGGACCCACGTCAGATTTTTATCTATAGTGAGGCCAAGAAGCTTTAATGTGTTTACATGCTTTGCACTCTTTCCCTCTATTCTTATGACTGGGTTCCTTTGGAGTCGCTTTGGCTTGGCGAACGTTAGGGCTTGGGTCTTATTTATCGACAGTTCTAGGTGAAGGTCCTTTATCACTGTTGAGAAGCTCTTTAGTAGGAAGGCAGCTCGTTCCTCAATGTCCTTACGTCTCGGACCGCCGAAAAGAAAGGAGATGTCATCTGCAAAGGCCACAATCTCTGTATGCGGGGTGAGGGGGAGCTTGAGAATCGGGTTAGCTAGCACATTCCATAAGATCGGTCCCAGGCATGAACCCTGGGGACACCCCTTGTAGATGGCATATTCCTCCGTTCCCGATCCCCAGTTCAGAAGAATTTTTCTTTCGTCCAGGTAAGTGCAGAGCAATCTATGTATGTTCCCTGGGCAGTTCAGGGCTACCAATTCCTTTTTGATGGTGTGACAGTCAGCGTTGTCGAAAGCACCCTTGATGTCAACTGACACCAGGGTCGTATACCTTCCTGCTTTGATATTTTCTGATATTGACATGTGTATCTTGGAGAGGGCTTTTTCGCAAGATAGACTGTCTCTGAAGCCATACTGGCGATCCGAGATTAAGGAATTCGTCTCCAGGTGATACATTAGCCGCTGGGCCACCAGTTTTTCAAGTAGTTTGCCCAGAGTTGGTAACAGGCATATGGGCCTATAAGAGCTGCTCTCTTCTGGATTTTTCCCTGACTTCAGGAAATAAACTACTTCCCCTTTCCGTAAACATCTGGGGAGGTAACCCAGCTCCAGGCATTTGTTGGCCCATGCTTTTAGCAGGCCTGGGAAAGTATTTTGCCAGGCCTGCTAACAGCATGGGCCAACAAATGCCTGGAGCTGGGTTACTTCCCCAGATGCTTACGGAAAGGGGAAGTAGTTTATATATGTATAATATGTAAGTACCGTGTTGTATTTCAGAAGTGTAACAAGAACTTTTAATCGAATGCTTCGAATCGGGGTAACGCAGAAATGTTCAGCGTATTCTGTACTTGAGCTAAAGGTTCGTGGCCGACGTTCTCTGCGTATTTTCAATGGAGAACAAAAACACTGGCCGAAACAGTCTCTCCGTTGTGTGGGTTGCTGGGTTTTCGGTTTGGTGCAGAAATCTTTTCCCTGTGGATCCCAAAGGGTCGTTAACATGCCGTAAAATTCGCTAGACGAATGTCCTTTTCCTTACTCCATATAGCGACGCCGGTTTTAAGCATCGTTCTATACGG
>JAWZYV010005176.1:0-10621 GCA_038373885.1 Cheiracanthium punctorium
ACGTTTCTCCCAATAAACATGAATTTATCTAAAAGAATGCTCTTGCCGTGTTAGGGGATAACTTGGGTGCATTTTTGGAAGGAGTCATTTGACGTAACCGATTCAGGAGGGAGTTATATCAAATAATATGTGACAAAACTGAAATTGTGTTGAGTACTCTTGGGCAAACATTCTGTGAGGAATGCCGAATTCCTTTAATTCAAATTGATAGTTCCGAGAAAGTCGAATAGGTGCTGTCTTGCTGTTATTAGAAATTCATTCCTTTATCTGCCAGGAACTAAATTAAATTTGAAAACATTGCTGATTTGAGTGGTATAGTTACAGGAGTGTATGTGAAGGTTATAAACACTCTATAACACATTCTAAGAAAAATAATCGGATGAACACTAGAGATGAGACGGGCTCAGCCCGAGCCCGGGCCCGAACCGGGCTCGGGCTCTGTAATTCGCAATTGCGTTCGGGCTCGGGCTCGTGAAAAATTTCACCTTTATTGAACATGCTCCTTGAAACAGATTTTAAAAAAGGGATTAATGGGGACAATAAAAGTACTTATTAAAAAAAATAGCAGCACGGGCGCCTAGAAGGTGCGTGAAGCTCTTTGGGTATTTCAGAACGGTGGCTTATATTTAGGGATGGACGCGAGACGACTTTTTGCGAGACGAGACAGAGATTTACAGCTTTTTTGCGAGACGAGACAGACATTTTTAACATTATGATATAGGGATTTTTGCGAGACGAGACAAGCTTTTCGGCTGTTTTGAGAGACGCGAGACGCCAATTTTTCGTCTCGCGTCCATCCCTACTTATATTGCTTATGCTTAGTTAGTCATGAGATCGGACATTATTTGATAAACATGGATATAAAGAAGTAGAAAGTGCATTGAGAGTTTGCAACTCTATTTGTCTTTAATTTGCACTAACGGCAAAACTTATTGTATTCTATCAATGGGGTAATTGATTTTTTTTTTATCTTTAGCTAAAATTTCGGGCTCGGGCGGGCTCGGATTAAAAGACCGCGGGCTCGGATTAAAAGCCCGCGGGCTCGGGCTTCAAAAATGGGCCCGAACTCATCTCTAATGCACACTTTACAAAAGCTGTTACAATTAAAAGAAATGAATGCTAGATTACTCTCACGCGTTATTTTGTAATGAAAGGCAAAAATACTATTTCGCCCAACTCGTTATCGGTTTTCACTCCACTTTTCAAATGTTATGTGGCAAAACTATCAAAAACGGTTGTAGAATAAAGGAGCCCAAGACACATTTTCCATTGAGACACGTTTTCCAAAATTGCTTTAGTTTTGACATGATCCGCTGAATGACGCCAGACGACAAATTTTCTGAAGTAGCGACACATCACACGTCACCTACGAAATTTTTACTTCAGTAGCTGCTGTCACATCGTCGGAAGAGCTGTTTTCATTTCTTTTTCCTTTTTTTCCCACAGTGCGTAAACGTTCAGGTCTTTACAAAAGTCTTACAGTTCACTGGCCAAAAGTATTGCAAGTTTCAGAAATCTAACCCTTTTCAAGATTAAGCCCCCTTTCCCCCGTCAAAATTAAAAATCGATATAATTAATATTTTTTTAATGTCAACATGTTAAATTAATGACTTCAAAGACGAGATAGCATTAAGTTAAAGAACAAAAATAATTATTTAATTCATTGAAAAAATAGCATAAAAAATATATAGGCTATTATAGAAATCATAATCCATTTTGGCTCGCCGGAATAAAATTCAATAAAGAATTCATTTCAAGTTATTCTGCAAAAAGTGGATACTAAATAAATGCAATTGAACTACAGACCATTTATTATGTTGCTGAGCAGCCTTGACTTTGATCACAACAGCCAGTCTTTTAGAATGGAATCCACAATGTTTTACAGCACTTCCTTCGGTGTTTCAGGGTGCCACCTTAAATTACTGTTTCCTGAAGCTCCCATTTTGTTTGTTTTTTGGCGATTTTCAGATGTATTCCTTCCAATTATACTTGCATAAATTCTCAAAAATATTTAAATCTGGCAAATTTCCTGTCCATTTTTTTCTGGGCTTATTCTTGATACGATGGTTAGATTTCTCAAACTTGCAATACTTTTGGCCAGTAGTGTAACTATTTTTTAAAAATGATTATTAAATATTGTTTATTAACTGTGTTTATTTATGTAAACTGTAATAATATTCTGTATTATGTGACATTCAGAAGAGGGTAAAGCCGAAACAACGCTCAGTCAGCTCTCAGTTATACGAGTCTCTCTTTTATACGCGAATTTTTGATGGACCCGTCACGAGGATTAAGAAAATAACGATATTAGTTTCTCACTTATGAGAGCCACTTTGAATTCTCAGTAATAGGTAAAAATAAACAGCGCAATTCACCAAATCCTGTAACGCAGATGTAATTTTTTTTTCCGCCAACATCCTCGAAGACACAGTGTTTAACCCTTTAACGCTCAGTGATCCCGCTCTGGGAACACCAAACTCTGACGTTTTGAGTGTTGACAGTCACGAAGAATAGATTTGATTTCTATAAAAGTAGTTGCGGGTGACATAGCTCCACAAGAATCCTTTACTTTTTAGCACGTCACGAAAAAAAATTGTCACGATTCTTTTTAACAGCACTGACACCTGCTGAAAAATGGAAGAATCCGAGAACAGCTGGATAATTGCCCAATGCTGCAAAAAGGGACAGTCGTTGCCTTCGATCGACTTAACTACCAGCAAGATGGCGGACGGTCGAAACGTTCATCGCATGCCACAGATCTAGAGACCCTTTTTTGACGCAGCTGGCTGTGCGCGGGCACAGCCAGCTGCGTCAAAAAAGGGTCTCTAGATCTGTGGCATGCGATGAACGTTTCGATCGTCCGCCATCTTGCTGGTAGTTAAGTCGAGCGATGGCAACGGCTGCCCTTTTTGCAGCATTGGGAAAGGGTTGCGCCACAAAGGGTGAAAAAATGCGAATGGTGGGAATGTTGTTAAAAATAAAATATCAAGAAAACTATGACATTGTTACTGCTTTTGATGAGTTATGGGTGAAGATGAGGATAAATAAGATGGTAATGATGCAATTGATCATTCTGTCCCAACTTATGCTACTGCTTTAAAAGCCCTATCTGTTAAAAGCATTATCTGTAAAATTAATGACTTAATTTCAAATACAATAACATATTTTAATGAGTTAGAAAATATGCTGGCTGCGCGGCACAGCCAGCTGCGTCAAAAAAAAGATCTCTAGATCTGTGGCACGCGATGAACGTTTCGATCGTCCGCCAGCTTGCTGGTAGTTAAGTCGAGCGATGGCAACGGCTGCCCTTTTTGCAGCATTGGGCTATCTATCCGGCTGCTCTGGCATTCTTCCATTTCTCGGCAGATGTCAGTGCCGTTAAAAATGATAGTGACCAATTTTTGACGGGAAACGACGTGCTAAAAAGCAAAGGGTTCTCGTGGAGCTATGTCACCCGCAACTATTTTTATAGAAATCAGATCTATTCTTCGAGACTGGCAACAGTCAAAACGTCAGAGTTAGGTGTTCCCAGAGCGGGAACACAGCGCGTTAAAGGGTTAAGAAACGCGAATGGTGGGAATGTTGTTGAAAATGAAATATCACACACACAAGAAAACTAAGACATTGTAACTGCTTTTGATGAGTTACGGGTGAAGATGATGATAAATAAGATGGTAATGATGCAATTGATCATTCTGTCTCATCTTACGCTACAGATTTAAAAGCCGTATCTGTTAAAAGCATTATCTGTAAAATTAATGACTTAATTTCAAATACAATTACATACTTTAATGAGTTAGAAAATATTGTATTACAAACGCTGCCCAAACAAAAACAGTTTTGATGACATTTTGATAAAGGAATGTTAGTATGATTAAAGCTTTTCATCTGTAAAAGGAAAATATACGTACATTATATTTTTGAATTAAAACTTAAACTAAATTGCACGAAACGACGTAACTCATGTAAAGCAATACTAACAACATTGACTAAAACATCTCACAAGTGCTTACATGTACTTACAGATTCGGTTAAGTGAAACTTAATTACTTTTTATGTGAGGGGGGGCTGTGCCCCCCCTCAACCCCCCTTCTCTTTTTAGTAGAAAAAATTTAATAATGTAAACAAATAAGAGTCCCGTCAGAGGCAAAAACGCGGACTACAGAAACAAAATGGCGGATTTCCACATGGTTGCCAGAACGCAAATTAAAGTCGCCAAGGTTGCCAGAATATACCTGTTATCGCCTCCTTGGCGAAGAAGCACCATAAACTAGGATTCAGCCTATAATATTACTTTTTTAATTGAAAAAAAATATTGGGCATAATTTTTTTCAAATGTTTTGTTGATCATAATTTAGATAGAGCTAGAAAATAAGACCCTTTCAGTTATACGCGATTTTAAATCGGTCCCTTAAAACGCGTGTAAAAGTAATAGGTCACTGAACTCGCGGTGCGGAATAAGGGTTCCCTGTTTGTACACTACGCCACTGCTTTGACTTCAACTCTACTTCCTGCAGACCTTATCAAAACTTCAGCTTTATCATCTTCAGCTGTTGTTAGATAATTCGTTTTATCATAGTAAAGTACGGAGATAGGCGATGTGTCAGGATGGCCGAGTGGTCTAAGGCGCTGCGTTCAGGTCGCAGTCCACTTCTGTGGGCGTGGGTTCGAATCCCACTTCTGACAGTTTTTTTTTTTTTTTCTTTTTTCCGCAATGGGCAGTCTATCCAGTTGTTCTTCTGTAACAATGTATTTCCATCGTATGCTCCATTTTTTCAGCAGATATCATTGCTGTCGATAATAATCCTGATAATTTTACAAATAACTGACAATTTTTACGGGAAATGATTTACTAAAGAGTAAAGGATTCTCGTGTCACTATGTCACCCTCATGATATGTGTGCAATATTACATTATAATTTTAGTATGTGTTACTGTTTTCGTTATGCAATTACAGATGCAATTATACAGATGCGTTACAATTATACAGATGCAGATACAGATGCGTTATATGCAATTACAGATATTTGGGCATGTAAAAATTTTAATCGGGCATGTATTTTTTTATTTTTTTTATTAACATTCCCGATAGGGCGTTTAAAAATTTTGTAAAGATTTTTTGAGCCCTGATGAGTATGCATTATGTAATGACACATTTTTTAAAAATGGCATTTCACTTGTTATTGTCCATGCTTGAGGAATGTTCCATGACTGACAGTTTGAAAAGATTTTCATTTTCTTAGCAATCTCTATTTTGAATGCAAAGTGTCAGTTTAACCCTTTCAGGCGCAACCCTTTCCCAATGCTGAAAAAAGGGCAGCCGTTGCCATCGCTCGACTTAACTACCAGCAAGATGGCGGACGACCGAAACGTTCATCGCGTGCCACAGATCTAGAGACCCTTTTTTTTGACGCAGACTGGCTGTGCCGCACAGCCAGCTGTAAGGGTCTCTAGATCTGTGCCACGCGATGAACGTTTCGATCGTCCGCCATCTTGCTGGTAGTTAAGTCGAGCGAAGGCAACGACTGTCCCTTTTTCAGCATTGGGCAATCTATCCAGCTGTTCTCGCATTCTTCCATTTTCCAGCAGATGTCAGTGCTGTTAAAAATAATCGTGACCATTTTTACCGGAAATGACGTACTAAAAAGTAAAGGATTCTCGTGGAGCCATGTCACCCGCAATTATTTTTATAGAAATTAAATCTAGTCTTCGTGACTGGCAACAGTCAAAACGTCAGAGTTGAGTGCTCTCAGAGCGGGAACACTGCGCGTTAAAGGGTTAAACACTGTGCACGACTGTCTTCTATAAAGGCAGGGACTTATTTTTAACGCCATAATATGACCCTGTACTATGTATGTAAATAAGACAAATGATTTTAAAATAATTTTATAACTGATGCATTCTCTGTACTTTTTGCTTTTTATTCATGCATGACGCACATTTTCATTTTTCTAAAAGTACGTTTCTGACATCCATTAAAAATACTGAAATACATTTGGTAAATTATTAAGAGTATTCTAAAAGAATATTTGAAAATGGCCAAAAATAAATTTGTTTGCATCACTGAAGAGGGAAAAAACGACCTATTTAAATATTGACTGAAAATGAGGTAATTAAAAAAGGATGATGAAGATAAACTACGGAAAATCTGGAACAATTATATTTGATTGCATACTTTGTTTGAACATATTTAGTAGTTTAAACTCTGTAATGTTTGAAAAAAAAGTACATAATGATTATTGTAGATTTTCTGAAAGTTTTCAAGAAATTCACAAGCTTTAAATGAATAATTGTAGTTAAAAAAAAATAAATCTAATAAGTAAACATCTTCGAAGAATAGTAGATTTAAAAGCATGCAATATTTTATTTTTTTGTTAAGTTATTAACATTTATTCTGAAAGCGTTTAGTAGAGTGAGGTTTTCTTTTTCTTTTTTTAAGAACATTTAATTTTGTACAGATATAGATATATATTCTGTACTTGCTAGTAAATGACATGTTTTCTTTTTAACGTTTTTGACAAAGTTCGTTTTGTAAATCTCTGCAATACTTCGAAACATAATTATTTCTTATTTGTATAATTTTAAAACCTAAACGCTTTAGTGAAAGAAAGTATAAGCATTGATTTGAATCTCTGGAAAAAGGAAATGAAATGATGTGCAAAAATTTAAACTGTATAATTATTTTTACGTTGTTTTAATGGATTCAAACATATAATTTTAGGTGGGGTATTTATGCTTACTTTTTGCAAATTTCATCTTTGTGAATTTTTTATTCTTTTAATTATACGAAAAATACTGTGTTAACTAATTAAGGGAAAACTTTCACCTTTAAAGAACACCCAATAAAACTTTTCTAACTGTAAGATTATTTGCTTGGAATTTAAGAGGGTGCTCATAAGTACCGCCACAAAATCGGAGAGGAGGGGGTGGGGGAGTAATTATGACCACTTGATTTCTCTTGATACTTACGCACACAACTTGGGAGGATTTAAGACTACTATTCTTGTTTTGTTATAGATTAGATTTACCCTAAGCAGTGGCGTAGCCAAGGGAGGGGATAGGGGTCACAAGCCTCCATGAGAAATTTTTTGCCATACAAAATGTATATTCTTCAATCCCTTATCACACACACACGTATGCATTCACGTCAGATGCAGTAGTCGTAACCCCCCCCCATGAAAAATTTCTGGCTACGCCACTGCCCTGGTGTGTAAAATATTGATACATGCTCCATACGGCTATAGTTTCTATTTGTTGAATCACAATGGCTTCTTGTTGCCAAGGTATGTTGAAAGTCACTCTTTTTATAAAAAGAAAATTACTACTAGTAAGAGTTGTTGAAAATTTGAAAAAATTGTACAAAGTAATGCTAATCTTTTAAGAAAAAAATAAAATCGAAATTAAGTCAAATTAAATGCTTAAATGAATTTAAAAACAGAAACTGTTATTCGTATGCCGTTTATCAAGGCTTTTTTTTTTTCCAGTGACACAATAGTATTACAGTAGAACAAACACAGTATAAGCCACATAACGGCAGATGAACTCCAATATTTTCCAAGTGAAGAGAATGTTAACTCAGAATGTTAAAATTACATTTTCATATGACGGCTGTTCTCTAGGTGTGGACTGTGACGTAATGCGAAAATGCTTTAAAACAGTCACTCAAACTAAAAGAGAAAAGCGAATGTTTTAAAGAAATATCCTAGTCTAAATTAAGTTTTCTCATTATATGTCTAATTTATATTTATTGGAATCTGCTATTTGGTATATTTTTAATGTCTCCGAAATACTTTTGGGTTTGTTCAAAGGCCATGACAGTAAGTTTTAAGTATTCGATACTCGAAAAAATAATCAGTAGCAAAATTTCCATTTTATAAGATACTCTTAAGTTAAATGTAACAAATAAATAACATATTTTAAATTATATTTTTACGCATTTTTCGTGCTAGGTTTTTTAAACATAGTCCTAGTTACGTAGCTTTCTAAAAAACAATTGAGTAACTATGCCCATGAATTAAAAAATATTTAACTGAGTTAGAAAAAATAAAACAGGTCTTAAATACATTACGAACATACCTTTAATAAGTTTGCCTAAAAGAGGTTCCTTATGAGTCAAATAACTTTAAATACGCAACTGTCAATTCCGTTTATTGAAATTTTCGATATGTTGTTTGCTTTTCAATTGTTTCCATCTTTAAAATACTTAATATTAATGATGAAGTATGCCTATCATGAAAAATACATAATAAGTTTTATAAATAGTTTTTTGCTAAACTTTAGATTTCTTAGAAATTCTGCTGGTAATAATTACCTCATCTAACCGTAATTTTATTTCAATAATTTAAAATATCAATAATATTTGAAAATTATGATTGACTATGCCATACTTGAATGATCATATTTGATACTTATTTTTTCATTTCCCCGTCATATTCCAGTTCTGAGCAGTAAAATTCGGTATTTTAGCATTAAATCACTAGACAGGTCTTATTGAATCAATTGAATTCAATAAATAAAAATATACGTGAATTGTTTAGCCATTGCGTTTCTATATATTATAAGTGACGGATTTAATTACTTAGAACGTTTGTGCCTTCTGAAGATCCTATAAACGAAAAAACAGAAAATGATTTCCATTCGATTCAAAATGCATATTACATAACAAATTAATGACGTAAAAATGTGCAGAACATTATGGAAAATTCCGCCTATAAATACGGGCTATTTAGTCTAAACATGGGAAAAAATATTAATGGACTCAATTATTTTCAACGGGCAAAATTACAAACTGTGAGAAACTTGAATAATAAATTTGTTGCTTTACTAAGACTTACTAAAATTAAAAAATAATAAAAGTGCATAGTTAATGTGTTTCTTTGTTTAAAATTACTTTTTGTCGTTTAAAATGGAGCAACGCCAGGACAATTTTTAAAGGGTAAATGCTACTAGAAACCTGAATAATAAATATATATTACTCTCTTGTCGTTTTAAATTAAATACGTCACAACTGCTACAGTCAGTTTGCTCTTTTAAGCATATTTTTTGAATGTTATGTAATGCGCTCTTAGAAAATTTTCTAGGAGGGAGGCAGATCTCAAATTTGTAACAATTTCAGTTCCAACTTTTTTTAGTGATTCAAATTTTTGCATCGTAAGGCTCTTGAATGGGAAGAACATATTGTGTTTAATCAGTTTCAGAAATTTACACAAACTTTAAGGTTGTTTCAACCTTAAAGTTTACTGAATTTACTGATGTCTGTTTGGGTATATTAATGAAATGAAAATATTTTTTGTTTTATAAATTTTGATTTTACGTATTGTCTAGTCGATTCCTTAAGAAAAACCAGCATGACTTAACCCATTTGTGCCTGGATATTTTTGCGACTTTCTTCGATTTTTACTGATAACAGAAATAATAGATAAATTTCTGACGTCAACTTCCTGAACAAGGGATTATTTCCTTTAAAAACATTATGCATAAAAATCGAAATATCAGCATCCAACTTGGTCATGTTAAAATATTTTGTAGAGTTGAGGCTCAATACTCATGAATAAAGGCTAGGAAAAATAAATAACGTTTTCGACTAATAGCGAAAATGCCGTCCCAAAAAAGGGACGCTAGGCATAAATGGGTTAAGGAAATAGTGTTCCAAGGAAGACATTCAATGGAACAACAAGGTAATATCATGATTTCTAGGAAATCATGATATTACTAGAAGAACAGATGTTTGAGATTTTAGATTATGTAGAATATACTCTGAAATACAAAGAGCTTGGGGACTGATCTATTTTTTTATCTTTGACGCTATAAAGGAGATTAAAAATCTTCTGATTAACTTGGCCAATACCTGAAATTTAAAGGGTTTCATTTTTACTATAAGAATAACTTTCAGAGGAGTACGCATTCAATAAAAAAACCAAAAACTGCTCCTAATTCTTATCAATATGCTGTACATGCTGTAAAATTCAGTGATAGGTGTAAAATTTGAGCCAAATCGAGTGTATTCAGGAGATAACAGGACAGGAACATAACCTTACCAAATAAGTTTTAACGTTTTAATAAGCAATGGACCAATTCAAGGAGACACAGAGCGCCAAATTATTTTATTATTATCAACTATATTATCAACTTGATTGTTATTATGTAAATATTAAAAACATTTAACATAACATAGATAATTTTTTAAACCTTGAAATACACAATTTTGCGACTAATTTTAAAATGCTACTCTTTTTTTAACTTTAATTTCTTTTCACTTCTTTATTTTATTTTTTGCATGAGGTGATATTTTGAAAAAATTTAATGATTTTCGTCACTTGCATTAGCTACAGTGAAGGATTTTTAGCTGCATCTATGCAGATAAGAGAGGTAAAAAAATCATGAACAATGAACATTTTTTTTAACTTATTTATTATTTTTTAATGTTTAAAACAGATAGCTAAACCGATCCTTGAACTTCCAATCTCTCACGTAATGTTCAAATAGAAAAAATGTCGAGCAATTTCATCAAAATTTGACAAAAGCTTAGAATTTCAAAGGTGATAAAATTTCAAAATGCAATAAATGCGATAAATGCGACTAAAGATTGTATTAAATTGAGTAAGATTGACGTTCCTGCAAA
>JAWZYV010005177.1:0-10358 GCA_038373885.1 Cheiracanthium punctorium
AATAAGAGGTGGAGTAAAAATTTCAGTTGTCCCCGGGCTCTAAAAACTCTAGCTACGTCTCAGCCAATCGTATTCGAAACACCTATAATTTCATGTGTCCGGCATTTATCTTGGCGAAAAATTGCTCGTCTATGTGGATCGCCGGGATAATATGTAAGTACCCTTGTTTTAACTAAGGTATGATTTCGGATAAAAAAATCTAGCTTTTAGATTAAAAAAAAAAAAAGGGAAGAAAATCTGAAACACTTTTAGATTTTAAATACGCACCAAAGTGCTCTATATTAAAAACGTATCATAGTTTATACGTCGTCCCTATTTTTCTTCCTTATTCCATTCAGTTGGAGAGTGTATAATTATTAATGACTGGAACGTATTTTTCTTCCTTGTTTCATAAAAGCCATCTTTGGAATCGAAATCTATCATAAAATTGCCTACGTAAACTATTTTATAATTGTTGCCAAGTATGTTACAACTATACTTCACCGTTTTAAATATTTTTTCGAATATCCATCATAATCCATGAGTGTGCCGTGTTTCTCTTTCTGGGTTGATTCCTCCTTGAACGTCCCGACTCTCGCCAAGGTGGCGATCATTAAGCATATGGAGCTACCACGACGATTTTTTGTATCGATGTGGCCATTGTAATTTAGAATTAAAATGGCGATTTTTAATAACCTGTAAGTAAAGCATTCCGTTACATTTTTATTTATTTTGGGTTGCCAATGAATGTAGTTTTAATAATGAAGTGTCTTCAAATTCCTTAACGGGTGCGTTGATCACTAATTAGTACACTTTAGTTTTCATCTAGTTCTTTTGGGAGCGTTGAAACTTGTGTATATGTCCTAGAGACCCATGACTGCAAAGCTCGCCAAAGTGCGGGATTTTTTAGGTTGGCGAGAGCGGGGGCGTTAAAATAGGAATCAACTCTTGCTTGTACCGTAAAACACATCTTTGGAATCGAAATCTATCTTAAAATCGCCTACTGAAACTATTTTACAATCTTCTCCAGGTATATTCCAACTATATCCCGTAGACCATTTTAAATGCTGTTTGGAATGGGTATCCTAACCCATGAATGTATCGTGTTTTCCTTCCTTGTTCCATAAAACACTTCTTCGGAATAGAAAGCTACATTGAAATCGCCGACGAAAACTGTTTAACCATTTTCGCCAGGCAGTGAAGTAGGTTGAAGGTGGGTTGAAAGGTGAAGTATAGTCAGACTATACTTCACCTTTATAAATACCATTTGGAAAGTGTATCATAATCCATGATGTGTACCGCATTTGTCTTCTCTCTTCTATAAAACACTGCTTCGGAATTAAAATCTATATTTAAATCGCTTATTCAAACTATTTTACAATATTCGCCAGGCGTTATCTAACTATACTCAAAATATATTTATAATAAATTGTTGCGTTTTGGCACCCAGTTTAGCGATCATTTATCAAAAATTGCAAACCTTGTGCGACTTTCAACATTTTATTAACGCCCCCCCCCTTCCACATTATCTGGCAAACTCGCTTGAAAAGTGACTCGACGCGAAAAATGTACCAAAATCGTGTCTACACAAAAAGCAAGGTTGAAATTAATAGCACTCTGGTGCTAAAAACAAAACAAAAAAAAAAATCTGATGTGTCCAACACATGACTTCCTTGCACGTCCATTAGATCAAAAATATTTTCGACGCACTTCCTCTAAATTTATTTGTTTGAAAGAGATAAAATATCAATAATAGTAAGGGTTAGCGATTTCCAGCCAAATATTTCGATATCGCCAAGCTGAGTTCAATTTGAAAGATTTCCTTCTGACAATTTATTTGGCGATATTTCACAAAAAGCCGACAAACTTGAGATAGTCTGCGAGATTTTGGGGATAGCCAAAGTAGTCATTGACCATAGACTTTCAATGAATTGAATGCATCCACACACCTCAATGTATTAGAAGTCATTTGGCTCACCCTGTAAATAAATTCTCAATCGATTGCTGTCAAAAAAGATATTAAAAACAGTTAGATATTACAATAGTTCTAAATACAAAAGTTAAAAAATCTACGGGTTAGTTTTAGAGTTATACAAAATACGAAATAATTTTTGGCGCCAAATTTGGCGATATTTCGGCGAAACTCGTCAATGTCGACGACATTTGGCGAGATTTTAAGCATGAACCAAACAATGAAAGATTATCGCCAAATTTGGCGATATTTCGCCAAAACTCGCCAAGAACGATGACAAATGGCGATACTTTGGGCATGGACCAAATGACTGACTATCGCCAAATTTGGCGATATTTCGCCAAAACTCGCCAAGGTCGAGGACCGACGGCGAGATTTTGGGCATGTACCAAACAATGACTATCTACAGTAGTATTATATTGAAGATGTCCATAGACATTAAAGTACTGAAATTCTTTCCGGTGGTCCTGTAAATAAACTCTCCAGTAGATTGGAACCAAAAATCGAGATGCACAACTAGATGTTACAACATTCTTATATATGAAATTTCATAATAGTTTGAGATTTGAGAGTTAAATATGCACACGTACACCAAAAGTCGCCAAGTTTGGCGACTTTTGGCATAGTTCTTGAGAGAGGCACGTGACCATGGTCGGACCATTACCTAACTTATGTGGTAGGACGGTATTGTGCTTGAAATGGATGAATGCCCCTAAAATTGCCATTGACCGTAATGTATTGGAAATCTTTTGAGTGTTCCTGTAGCAGAACTATAAATGATAAAGACACTTTTTTTAATGGAGAAATTCATTTTCTAACTCTTTACAGCATATATCACTTCTGAGTCGTTTGAAATAGCCCAATACCTCTAAAAAACGCTTTGATGAATTTCGGCGATTAGAGCGTAATGTATTTCGAATCTTTTGGGCGGTCCTGTAGATAAACTATTCAGTCGAATGGAACCGAAAGGAGAGGTGCACAACTAGATGTTACAACAATCCTAAATATAAAGTTTCAACATTGTACGCCCAACAGTTTTTGAGATATGCGAGTTTAATGAATTTCGGCCCATTGAGTGTAATGTATTTCGAATGTTTTGGGCAGTCCTGTAGATAAACTATCCAGTCGAATGGAACCAAAAAGGGAGGTGCACTACTAGATGTTACAACTATCCAAAATATGAAGTTTCGACATTCTACGCCTAATAGCTTTTGAGTTAGGCGAGTTTAATGAATTTCGGCCCATAGAGCGTAATGTATTTCGAATCTTTTGGGCGGTCCTGTACATAAACTATCCATTCGATTGACACCAAAAGGGGAGGTGCACAACTAGATCATAGAACAATCCTAAATATCAAATCTCAACATTCTACGACCAATAGTTTTTGAGATATGCGAGTTACATACATACGTACGTACGTACAGACGGCATGGAAAAACTGGCCACAGTAGACTCGCCGCTGGTCAAAATGAGTTGCAGACGCGTTAATATGATCGTGCATGTTAGCCTACGATGAGATGCATCAAAAAATTTTTAAATTAAATTTAGAGGTAGTCAAAATCGGTTTTTTTGTCGAAATTTGGCCCCCAAAATTTTTCGGGATCACATTACTTCCTTATACTACGTACAAGGAAGTAAAAAACGTTTTAGAACTTCCGTAGTGTCTTTGAGAACGTTGCAGCTCCTTCCTGGACGCAAGATGGGGAAACGCGCCAAAACTGCTATTTTTAAAATTGCTCCACGTGGAATCCGGTTGATTCCTACTTAAACGCACCCACTCTCGCCAAGGTGGCGATAACATTACATAAGCAGTTACCATAACGATATTTTGTATTTATGTGGCAACCGTAACTTAGATTAACACGGGTGCTTGGAACAACATATAAGTACATTACTTTACATGCATTTTTATAATTATGTTATTCTACTTTTTTTTTTGGGGGGGGGGGAGGTTGCCAATGAATGTAGTTTTAATAATTAGGTGTCTTCAAAGTCTTTAACTGGTGCTTTTATCGCTAAGTTGTTCTCTTTCGTTTTCATCTAGTTCTTTTGGGAGCATTGAAACTTGTGCATAACTCCTCAAACCCATGACTCTAAAAATCGCCAAAGTGCGGCGATTTTTTAGGTTGGCGAAAGTGATTGGTGATTGTGCTCGATTGATTCATAATCTGACATCATCAAATTGATGCTTTCAGAAGAAAACTGCCAAATGAATACAGCTATTTATATCATTTCGGAAAAATGCATCACCTGAAATCTTACACTCCGTTTATCCACGCGATCGACAGACATTAATTCTGGTTACTGATTGGTCGAGGGGAGTATTATGGTCAAAGCGCATGGTCAAACTGCATCAGAAACGACTTCAAGAATCTGTCCCGAGCTGCTTTAGCGTTTTAATCGTTTGACTGCTATCCATCAAAATCCTCATACACCCTCCAATAAAAGTATTCGAGCAAGAAAGAAGTTTCCTATTTTAGATTTGCGAAAAATAATTGAGTTTTTGAAAAACGCACAACTTAATAGAAATATGGAATGTCATATTTATGCATAGCCTAACTCATATTCTATGATAAATAATTTTTAATATACGAAACCAACGTAGGAAATTTCTCTCTGGCTCAAATGCTTCTTTTGGAGGGTGTACAGCTGCGGAAAAAAAAAGTCCCACTTGTACATTTTTCGGCCGTCGTTCGTCGCACAGCAAAGTTACAGATACCAATCGTTTACGATTGACGCACACTTTAATTTGCTATGCATAAAAATTGCATAAGGGGCCATCTACATATTAAAATTCGCACCAACTTTTTTTTCCTCAATAGCAACCCCTAGATTTCACTTCATATTTCAAAAATTTAGACACATCAAATCAAAAAAATCACTTCATATTTCAAACACCAATTTTCAATAAATTTGGACAGAAAATGAGTGAGTTATGAGCACCCAAAATCCCCCTCCCCCTATGTTAAAATATTTTTTCATACTTCAATCCATATCTCATATAATATTGGTAGTAAGAAGCTGATTTTTATTCGTACTATTAGAACTAAACGACCCAAACATAATTTAATGTTATTATGATTTTTAATAAATCATTAATATGAATTATGAATTATTAAATTAATATTAAAAAAATATGAATAGCGACCTAGCCAAATTTCGATGGAAATAGATGCAGAAATTAATATTACATGGCTGTGCAAAATTTCAAATTTTTACGTTCAGTAGTTTAATTTATATTAAATAAAATGTGTTATTTTCATGAGTTAATAAATTTATATATGGTCCCTTAAGTGAAAATTTTTTGAAAATTGCATAAAATAAATGTAAATTAGATTTATTTTGTGCAAAAACACAGTAAAAGATACCAGTATTAAAAATATCAAATTTTGAAGCAAATAGATTAGAGGTTTTTACAGTTTGTTGGGGATTCTATAAAGCGTGTATTGTTGCGTCCGCTACCATATTCCCCCAAATAAAATATTTTCCAGCTATAGAATTAGATGCAATAGATGTATGTCTTCTAATACAACGTCTTATTTCTGAAAAACTAATATCCTCAACTTTCCAGGCATGAATGTGACCTTTTTTAATATCGGAAACATTAGGTCTTTGGAATTCCCCATACTTTATCAAACATTCAAAATCACGTTTTTCTGTAAAAAAAATTTCATCTAACTATAAATTAAAATACCGCCAAAAGTCTTCAGAATATTGCACATTGCAGGCGATAGTATTAAATGAAGAAAGTGAAATAACAAACACAGTGATAATATTGGGTCGGCAAAAAAGTAATTGCGTTTTTTACATGAAATTCAAACAAATAAATTTTCAATCATGAAACCATTCTTTAAGTTCGACCATAGCTGAGTCGAGCAATATTCATGCTTGTAGTCAGAAGAGCAGGGAGCAACCTCTAACTCCTGCCAACATTTCAGCTGTCTAAGAGAAACATCAAGGGAAACACTGAATAAAAATTTCAAAATTACAAAGATTTTCAAAATCCTTAGCAGTCATTTTGCATTTTTCCCTTAAATCATGTGTACGAACCAAGGAAGTTATGAACTCACGGGTCATTTGGACCACAGACTAAATACTCTATTCTACCCGATATTCTCAGTACAAAAAACTTTAAGAGAGATGGGAACAATATTTTCCTTGAAAATAATATTAATTTCTTTTAATTCTCGCGAGCGAAATAAATGAAAGGCGAAAAGTTCGGAACCTACAAATAGCGTTTTTCAATTTGCAGAAAGTCCCTTAAAAACGCGCAAAAATGAATTCGCAATATCTCCGGAAATTATCGTAGAAAATTGGTGAAAATTTATATTCAGGGTAATTTGAAGGTTCTCTTTCGTTTATTAAAGTCAAAATATGGGGTTGCCATTGAGAAAAACGAAGTTGATGCAGAATTAAATATGAAGACGGCCCCTTATGCAAATTAAATTAATAGTAAATTAAAGTACGCGTTATTTGCAAACGAATGGTATATATAACTTTGCTATACGACGAACGATGGCGAAATAAAGAGCAAGTGGGACTTTTTTTTTCCGCAGCTGTACATTCCAAAAGCGCAATAGCGCTGCATAGCAGTCAAACAGTTAATATAGTATATAGATAGAAGATTAGCAGCTATAGATAAAAGATGACTTGATTTTTTGAAACACAAGTTGCATTTCTATCATGAGTAGGAAACCGGATAAAAATCATAAAACTAGCTATTTTCATATATTTTTAACAGAACTATATCTCTTGATACAGCACTCCCCCTCTTCAAACTGAATTCATATCTTTATTTAAATTTAAAAATAAATCTTTCATTAATTCTTAACATTTCACTTCTCATTTCAACTACCCATTACTATATTCCGTTTTTGAAACCAATGTAAAAGTTTGTCAGATGTCATTAGTCAGAAATGACCAATGTTCCAATTGCGAACACAGTGAAAATTGTATACGATTCCCCCCCCCCCCCCCCCCCCGCTTAAATGACTAACATCCTTTAATTAACGGATTAGGAAACAAAATATGCAAAAAATTAATTTAAAATATGCCTGGATCTTAATTAGGTCTGTAAAAGGTTAACTCAAGTAACTTGTAAAGATACATTTTCAATTTTCTGAGTCAATGGTGAAATTTGATTGCTTTAAAAACTTTAAACATTTGCATTATACCTCAAAAGAACATAAGTTTGGAATGGTTCATGAGATGGTAGTGGAGAAAGAAAGAAAGAAAAAGAAAAACGCTAAAAAGCAAATAATGTGTCAATCGTATACTGATAACTAAATGTATCGTGAATGTGCCATATATACAACATAAACCTATCCGATTTTGAGAAAAATCTATTGTTTCAGTTTCGCAGTAGAAATATTTTAAAAGTGTACCACAACGACAAGCTCATATTCAGGAGCCCCAGAAGTGGCCGAGAGTACCGCGATCTGAACTGGGAGACTGACGGTGCCTGGTTCAAAACCAAGTCGCGTCTGCGACCCTAACCGTTCGGAGTTTTCCGTAGTTTCCTCCGAAACTTAGCATAAATACGGGTTAGGACCCCTTAGAAACAGCCCCACGGAGGGTACCGCACAGTTTGGCATAGAGCCCAGGTGTAGCTAATTGGCCGTAATCCCACAATAAGACAACGCAGTAGCATCATTCTCAAGATTAAGTTTTCATAGTCTTAAAAATATCTCATTTGAACGTCAATTTATATACATATAAATATATACTAGAAGTCAAAGCCCGTTCTGGAGGCAATTACAACGGACGCTTGAAAAAACATTTGACGAAAATATGTCTGCGCACAATATATTTAATCTTCGACCCCCTAAAATAAATAACTTCACATTCAATTTTTATCGTATACCCAAGTGGAATTTCATGCTCTTCAGGAAACGAGCGAAACTTCTCGCATTCGACCGATTTCATTTTGTTTACAACACCTCTTACATCGATGCTTCAAGCAGACTGTCTTTATTAATGGAACAAAAGTTAAACTATGTTATCTAGAAAAACAACTTTAAAAGAATTGGATTCGCGATTTTCCCTGCAAAGCCTGATAAACGTGATTTCAGTATGACGTCATTGTCACTTGAAACAACTATTTAGTTACGGATTTGTAGGACGTGCGTGTGTGTGTATTTGTATGCATACACCCATTTTCATTATGCTCTTTTTCAAAAATTTTCCCATGCTGCGGCGCGCCGCCGGGTTTCTGAGGTCGTTCCCAGACAGCACATAAGCTTAAATCGAAGTTTGGCATTTCTTTGAATTTGACGTATTAATACAAGCTTGACAGTTGTCAATTCAATATTTAAGCTTTGCAGCAAGCTTGGAGATTACAAAAAAAAAAAAAATGAATCAGCAAATATTTTCCAGCCGAATTTAAGTCATTTGAACTGTCAAGCTTGAATACAACTTTATTACTGCTTGATTTGGAAAGCCACATCCACATAACAAATAATTTATCATCAGTCATAAATGTACTTGACCATAAAATTAAAAAAAAAAGATACTATAAAATATAAAGATACTTTCCAAATATTGAAAATTTTCAAAATAAAATACAAATATACTACAAAATTGATTTCAAAATCAGTCGTTTGTCTCGATTTTGGCCAATATTGCCCAACATGAGTGTTGCGATATTGAAAGTTTTAAAACGTGTGCTGCTTTTCAGTTTATATTATGCTTATTTCCCTATAAGTAGAGTCTGTAAATCACACATAAAATTATTTTAATTTTGATTTATCCCATGGAAAAATAAAAGAGGCAGATCGGCATCAGCCAATACTGATCAATCTCGCCAAAAAACGGCCTGACAACCATAACAGTCACTTCAAACTTTAGTCATGGCGCCTCGAGTTAGATTGGCATGGTGGTTAGGACGCTGGCTTCCCGCAACTTAGGTCCCGAGATCGATCGCGGACTCTAGACGGAAACAAATTAAAATTCCTTGAGGTTTCAGCGTAAAGGGGAAAATGCGTAGAAAAATAAAATATATGGGGAGAGTTCGGCGCCCCATGTATTAAGGAAAATTTTTTAAGTATGAATTAAGCTTGCTATGTCAAGCTTAATGCAAGTTGGGCAAGTGTAAACTTTAACACTTGATTCAAGCTTGTATTAAACTTACACGCTTGAAATTTTCAAGCTTAATTCAAGTTTATTGACTTGATAAATCAAGCTTACTGCAAGTTTGATGCAAATTTGCTGCATCAAGCTTACTGCAAGTTTGATGCAAATTTGCTGTGCTGTCTGGGTATGCCGCTGCCGCGAATTTCCATGCGGCGCAGCTGTAATCCCTCATCCTTTGCAAAAACTGTGAATGGGCCCCGTTCTCTGGAAAATATCTCCGCTTTCTTACATAGAAGTGCGATATTTTTTTAAAACATGCTTAATACTTTTAAAAATTTCAGGAGTTGTGCATTTTAAAAATGTATGCAAAAAATTTACCTAAAAAACTTTACCCTTTTCAGCGTTCAAATAAAAAGAAAGACGACTGCTCTTTACGTTCGTATAAGCTGAAGTTTTTGATAGGATGGAACTTGTTTCCAAACCTTACCACAACTGCAATAATATTTTGTTAAACGAATAGCAGAGCTTTTAGAATGCAAGAGTGTCAGAAAAATAGAGGCATTTAAAAATAAAGTTCTTTTATTAACAACTTAAAAACATATTACCATAACGTTGGCATTAACAGCTGCAGTGATCATTCACAATGTGCCCAAGAAACAAGATCTCACATCCTTATATACAATACATCGGAAAAGGTTTTGCATAAATTTGCATAAGATACTGAATAGGTGATACAAGTATTCTCTATTTACTTTCACACTAGACAAGTTTCTGATGTTTGGCCAACAGAACCGAGAAAATGAAAAACAGAAGGTCAGAAACTGGTCTATTACCCGAGAACTTTTTCGTCCATCCACATCCAGCGCTCCGGAGAAGGATTAACGTGAGAAATTTGGCAGATCATAGCTAACAGTTTTATATTGTACGGACAAAAAAAAAAGTAATAAAATCTGAAATACATTCAGATTTAAAATACGCACTAAAGTGTTATATATTGTTGCAGAATATACTAATTCCTGGGTTCGTTGTTTTAAAAGTCCGGTTGGTGTAGGAAGTTCTAGTTAAGTGTCTACTTGTCAGGATGGAACACAAATTTTATTGCTTCTAGAACTTCGTCGAACAATCAGCTGAGTAAAATTAATTCACAGGCACTAACAGCCAGCACTCCACTCGGATCAGGGGCTTTCACAAATGCGGTATTTCTCACACACACACACACAAAAAAAACCACTTCCACACGCAAAATTCAGTGAAAATATACGAGGGATAACACTAACACTCCCTCAAGACTCAACAAAGAATTTACACACGGCACTTAAAAATCAGTTTCGAAAAG
>JAWZYV010005178.1:0-11128 GCA_038373885.1 Cheiracanthium punctorium
GGGAAATTTTTTAGTATACCGGGAGTAGGATATTTCCCTGATGTATATTTTTCTGGTGTGTAGGCGTGTCGAAAGTCACCTCGGGTTTCGGGTTAGTGATTAAAGGCACTTTTTAACCTTTTTATTGACTTGTTTTTTCCTTCGTTCTCAATGTGAAAGGATCTAGAAAACGTTTATTAGAAACATTAGTCAAATATAACACAACAAGGATTCTGAGACGATCCATTTTTACAAATTGCAATATATATATATATATATATATATATATATTTATAACAACTGAAAAAATTTCGGGGGGGGCACGGGCCCGGTGGGCCCCCCCTGGCTACGCCAGTGTATGGGGACGCGTCCATTAAAATGAATGAAGAACCAACAGCTGCAACGTACAATAGTACTGTGCTTTCTAGCACTCCATCCCGATACCGGACAGCCGTCACAGAACTTCGTTTATAGATGTGCAAGTCGATGCGATATCCCAACGAAATCCCGGATCAAACCATAATGCTTCCACCTCGGAATGTGCAATGAATGATCTATGATATTCTGAAGCCGATTGCCTTTGTTCTCTACAGACCCTTAAATGACTGTCATCTGGCTCCATGGAAAAATCTCGACTCACCCATAATGCTGGCCCAAACGGAGATAGGCCAATTAACATTTTCAGATACCACTTTAATCAAGCCCTTGCTGGATTGGACGGATGGAGGAACACAAATTCGCGATAACCGGGCGTACTGTGTTGCCTTTGGCGCACAGTAATAGTAGATATCATCTTACCAATGGACGCCCAACCATAGATGTCACACGGATGGAGTTCGCTCTTCGATTCCGCTTGGCTACGACAGAAATATTTCGATCTTCCGAGGGGGTTTTAACCCTTTGGCGGTTGACCACAGGACTTCAGACAACGGTTTGACTAATTGGAATTGTTTCCATAATCTCGAAATGGAAGCAAGGGAAGCGAAATAAAGAACAATATCTGTGACTGATTGTCCTGCATCCCACTGAATACCCAATGTTCCCGTCTGTAAATTTGTCTTCTGGAAGCCATAGAAACATGTCCGACTTGAAAGCTAACCATACAGAAGTTCTAAACAATTTTTATCAGCACTTACAGATGCAACTCCTCAAACCCTTTATAGTACTGTCTCCTTACAAGATTGCCTTCTTCTCATATTTATTGGCACTAAATCGTGATTATCTGTTGGAAAACAAATTTGCATACTTCTACTTGACTCTACCAACGATTTATATACCCTGAAATTCAGATTAGTTTCTTAAACTTGACATTTTTCCTTTCCGTCGTTAAGTTTTGCCATTGAGTGTTTATCTTATAATTAAGGGCGCGATTCAAACGAAACAGAATTCGAAAGTTTTCAGTCGCGAGCGGAAAAAATTTCGAATAAAAGCAGTTTCCTATTCAAACGAAACACATCGAACGCTTTTTGATCACGTGGCACCGTGAATACTCTCGCGCGATCCGTTTTGTCTAATTCGAACATTTTCCCGCCATCTTTAAGCCGTAGGTCGAGAAAGGCTTAGCAGCTAGATTTCTGTTTATCGTAAATTACAAGAAAATAAGATTTTGCACGATCAGCAAAGCATAGGCAAATAATTTTAATACATTAAAATTGCACATAAATTCCCCTAACAAAAACATTAAAACAATAAAATACACAGGTCCATATTAAACCTAAAAAATCTGAAAATTCAGCAACAGGCAATTTAAAATAAGGAAACAGTGGACCGTTTAAAAAAAAAAAAAAGTGTATTAAACAACCTATTGTACCGCTAATGTAAACTAGGCAAACACTGGAACGTTTTCAGCTCAAAAAATCATCGGTGGATTGCCTAGCTGTAGACCTCATATTAAGTCAGTATGATTAGAATAGCACATAATAGAGAGAGAGAGAGAGAGGATCACTCTATAAATGCTAATAAACATTCACGAAAAATCCAAGATTATGACCAATGTATTCATGTAAAACCATGCGACCAACAATAACTGTTACAAATAACTGATTTGAAAGTTATATGTATAAAGAAGTACTTATCCGTCTTCGTCAAGACAGTTTCATTCAGGAGAAAATAGCTTCTTTTGAATTTTATTTTATTTTGTTTTATTTTATTTTACTTATTTAGTTTGGCAACGTGATTGACGCCAACAAATTTTAAAAGATTATAAAATATGAATCTAAAATCTTTTAACCATTTTGAAGAGCAGTTGGAATGAAAAAAGAAGCTAGAAAAAGCCATTCTCGGTGATGCAATTAATGTCAAAACATTAAGATCTCTAATTAAATTGGACTCTGGTTAACGAAGAATCTGCGATACAGACAGAAAGCACATAATTCACTTAAGGCAATTAGTTAGTTTGCTACTTCACCACACAGCATTTCGAACGTTATTATTCTATTGTTTTTGTAAAACGTGACTTCCTTTTGTTATCATTTTATTGATAAGTCAGGCACGAAACTTGGCAATAAAAAGTAAGTATCAGAATCACGAGATGCATATATACATTTTTATTGAGTAAATCTATCTTGAATTATACTTCGGAGGGAGGACAAAAATATTTGCTAATACAGGTCATTCTTTTATGAGTTGTAACAAGAAAACTTCAAATAAATCCTGAAATACTTTTTTTTCCCTTTCGGGTAACTGTATTCCAGAAAAAAAAGAAGTCTGGTAATACAGAAGTGTCAGATTTTTAACTTACTGCAACATGTTTGAGGCATACGTAATTTTCAAGGCATTGTTCTTTAATTTCCTAGACATTCGTCTATTCTTCAATATATAAAACTTTTCCTTGCAAAAAGTTAACATACTTTTGAGAGAACGATTTAGTAACCCCCCCCCCCCCCAAAAAAAAAAAAAAAAAAAACTCTTGCCAACCTAGAAAATCGCCACACTTTGGGATCTTCCCAGTCATGGGTCCCTAAGGCGTTACAAAGCTCCTTATTTCGATGCTTTATCTTTCTGTAATTTTGTATTTTCTATCTTTATAATTGAAGGGAGTGAGTAAAAATGTAAGTAAAGTAGAGAAAGCGCGCACTCCGCGTGGCGGATTAGTTAATTGTCCCGAGCAGAATACAGGACACGTCACTCTTTTCTTCGCATTCCGACGTTTTTACTGTTTCCTCGCTAATTAAGCCGTTTTATGCCTTCATATTTTGCATTTATAAGTACTTAAAAGTGCGCTAGCTCCTAAACGGTTCGTACGTATATTAAAGACTACTGTCGTACGACCGGTATTGAATTTTGTATGCTTAGGACCAGTGCCAGATTAGCCATATAGCAGAAGTAGCAAATGCTATGGGGCCCACGCCTCTGGGGGCCCCGCACCTTTATCTTGAAATTTTTCGTTTCCTCGCCTTCACCAAAGTCTCTCACACTGTTTAAAGCAAAACATAAATATGTAATATTTTTTTTTTTCCGTTGAGACAGTATCTGCATCTGCATCTGTAAGTCTGTTAGTGAACTGTAATGTATATTGTGTACTAAGGCAAAGCTACTCGAGGGCTATCTGCATAAGGATTGGTGCTTCGAACGTACGACTTTTTCAGGGGTTCTAACGTGTAATCACGTTACAGCTGGAGAAAACTGTCCAAAACTCCAGACTGTTAAAGCGTTGTCCGCGTGATAGGCCTGAATCCGGCGCCTTCACACTTCAGACATCTACCATGTTCACTAGGTCATAGTAGGGCTTAATGAACTGTCAATCAATTGCAGATGACTCATTGAAAGAATTTATACAAATTTATTTTCGCTGTTGCATGCCTGCATTAGCAGCCACAGGCGTAGCTAGGGTTTTCCGCGCCAGGGGACAACTGAAGATTTTGCGCCCCTTTCGATTTGCCAAATAGCAATGGAGAAGGTTTTATATATAATTTGGTGGTCCTAGGGTGCAAGGCCAGGGGATATATGCCCCTTCTTATTTCCCCCTAGCTACGTCACTGTAATCAACTGATCATTTGCGTGAAGCTGCATGAGTTTTCTAAAGACAGCAATAAGGGGAAACACGAAAAAGCATAGTTAGTACACTGGAACAAAAAAGTGCTGCACCAGAAAAAATTTTCAAGTAAGGAACTGTAGAAAAGGCCGAATTTTTCAAGAAAAGACTTCACTATTAATCATTAGAGGTACAAAAATTTTACGAAATACACTACTGGCCAAAAGTATTGCAAGCTTCAGAAATCTAACCGTTTCCAAGATTAAGCCCCCTTTCCTCACTCAAAATTAAAAATCAATATAATTGATATTTTTTAATGTCAACATGTTAAATTAATTACTTCAAAGACAAGATAGCATTAGGTTAAAGAACAAAAATAATTATTTAATTTTGAAAAATAGCAAAAAAAATATATAGGTTATTATAGAAATCATAATCCATTTTGGCTCGCCGGAATAAAATTAAATAAAGAATTAATTTCAAGTTATTCTGCAAAAAGAGGATAATAAATAAATGCAATTGAACTAAAGATCATTTATTATGTTGCTGAGCAGCCTTGATTTGATCACAACAGCCAGTCTTTTAGATATGGAATCCACAATGTTTTACAACACTTCCTTCGGTGTTTCATGGTGCAAATTTAAATTATTGGTTCCTGAAGCTCTCATTTTATTTTTTTGGTGATTTTCAGATGTATTCTTTCCGATTATACTACATAAATTCTCAAAAATATTTAAATCTGGCAAATTTCCTGTCCATTTTTTCTGGGCTTATTCTTGAAACGATGGTTAGATTCTCAAACTTGCAATAACTTTTGGCCAGTAGTGTAGATGCGAATTTAAGCGAAATTTTGCTATAATTGCCAATAAGTGCGAAATATAAGCAATTTGTGAATAGACGCTATTTTAATACACTCATGTCCATAAATTAAGGATAATTCAGAATCACACAGAAATTGATCTCTAAAATAAAAATTTCACCTGTGGAATGATCACACACATCTTGAAGAAGAATATGCAAATTACAGGAAACCACCAGATGGCGTGGATGGTACGTCACAATGACGAGAGTGTAAGAGAGGGGAATATAAGGAATGGTGGCAAAGAAGTAAAATTGTTCACAAGCGCTGTGAAAGCCTTTCAGCGCAAAATCCGCATAGTTATGGCACAAAGGAGGCATTTGGATGATGTTTTACGTGGCAGAATTATCGGACGACTGGAATGTGGACGTACCCAGCTGGAAGTATCCGAGAAACTTGGAATCGCCCAGAGTGTCATCTCCAGGCTTTGGCAACGATTCCAAGATGATGGTAATGTGAGTAGACGTTACAGCACAGGTCGCCCCCGAGTTACAACGCCGAATGAGGACCGCTATTTGGCAGTTACTGCCAAAAGAAACAGACGGAGTACAGCATCAGACCTGTCTCGTCAGCTCTCTTCAGCTACCGGTACGACAGTTTCAAGGCAGACCGTGTACAGACGCTTAGGGCACATTGGTCTATATGCTCGTAGGCCTGTCAGATGTGTTCCACTTACCGCAACTCGATGTCGCCTGCGATTAACCTGGAGTAGAGAGCATGCATTGTGGACACCGCAACAGTGGTCTTGTGTGATGTTTTCCAGGTTTAGTTTGGAATCTGATTCTCGCCGGACATTCATCTGGAGAGCGCCAGGTACCCGTTACCACCAAGAGAACACCATTGAAAGACACCGTTACGGTGGTGCAGGATGGCTCGTTTGGGGAGGAATTATTCTTGGTTCCAGAACTGACCTGCATGTTTAGAGTGTAACGATGACAGGCCACATCTATCGGGATGTCATTCTGGAACAACATGTACGTTTGTTTCGGGGCGCCATGGGTGCTGAATTTGTGTTTATGGATGACAACGCCCGTCCTCACCGTGCAAACATTGTACACGAATGCCTTCAATCGGAGGATATCACCCGTATGCATTGGCCAGCATACTCACCGGACTTGAATCCAATAGAGCATGTGTGGGATATGCTTGGCCGACGAAAAGCAGCCCGTCAACCCCCTCCCACCTGTCTACCAGAACTTCGGAGTGCATTGCTTGATGAGTGGTGTAATATTCCCCAAGATCAGATTGATCATTTGATACTCAGCATGCCTAGGCGTTGTCAGGCCTGTATTGCATCGTCCGGGAGACATACTCCGTATTAACCATCCTACAAACCATGTTATACTGTTTTTTTGTAAATAGGTTCTTTTTTGAAATTTGGTCAAGGGAGTAAAACTTGCAATTTTTATTAATTATGTCAAACATATAGCATCTTTTTGCTCTTTACTTTTTGTTTAATAAATAGACTTTACAAATAAGTCAAATTTGTTTTGCTTCTTTCTCTTTTTTTGCCTGAACTTCATTATCCTTAATTTATGGACATGAGTGTAGAAGACGTGAACATTTCTTATTTTTGTGAATAGGTGCAAAATTAGCTTAAAAAAAGAAAATTACGTTAAAAATCTTTTAAACGTAAACTCAAGAATTAAATAAGTTTCATATTTATGCTGTGCAAAAAATCAATGAAGTTGATTGAAGAATTAGAAGATTCGAGTTGCTCATTTGCTTACCATTTGTGGAGCAAATTAAAAGGCTTGAAAGCAAATCTTGAACAATAAAGACAGGGGATTCGGATCTAAACACAATGTTAAAAGTTGCACCTAAAAAAACTTTCTTTGCGCATGAAATTAAATACAACAAATGAAGCCTACTTTCTCATTGGTTAATTATTTTGTCCGTATATGGCTGCAAGTAGGACCACCTTAAATTACATTGCCCGAAAACTTTTCAAAAATTCCTTTCTTCAGAGCACTTCTTCAAAGCTCATGTTTGGTATACTCACTTTGATCGATCAATAAATAGTAATGAAGATCCTAATGTTAAGTACGTATTATGAGCTCTTTTCAATTTTTTCTGAACCTTTGTCTTTTATAGGGAACTATAGCTGAAGTACCCCTTCTTCGCACGGGAATGAATGGACTTTTTGATATTACGATTTGTGGTGATTACTATTCATTGTAATAAACAGATATAGCAAAATGGATATCGCGTTATATTGTGTCCAATAATCATGCATACCGAATTGCAAGGCAATCGTTTGTACGGTGCAGAAGGCCATGCGGCGTAGCGCAATCTAGTGGCGAGTTTTAGCAAAACGGATACGGCGAAAATATTCTTCGCATTCAGATATCGCTGTATACGAATTTTCATGACTATCGGCTGGACAGTCCTGAAGTTCATGTGTTGACGCGACATCTAGTGGTAAGTTATAGGAAAATGGATAGCGCCAAACTCTTCTCCGTGTTCAAATATCTATGTATACCTATTTTCATAGCGATCATTTGCACAGTCAAGAAGTGATACACTGCAGGGTTATCTAGTGGTTAATTAAAGTAATGATTTGCTACAGCGCCGTCAAGTGGCGAGTTATAGCAAAATGGATAACGCCAAAATATTCTCATTGTTCAAATAGCTATGTATACTGATTTTCATGGCGACCGTGTTCAAATATCTATGTATACCAATTTTCATAACGATCATTTGCACAGTCAAGAAGTGATACACTGCAGGGCCATCTAGTGGTTAATTAAAGTAATGATTTGCTACAGTGCCGTCAAGTGGCGAATTATAGCAAAATGGATAACGCCAAAATATTCTCATTGTTCAAATAGCTATGTATACTGATTTTCATAGCGACCGTTTGAATGGTCATGAATTTGGCCTTGCATCTAGTGGCGAGTTAAAATAATAATGCATTGCAGTGTCATCTAGTGGTGAGTAACATCAAAAGGAACGCAGTTAGAATATATTCTTCTTGCTCAAATGTGTAAGTATAAAAAATTTTATGCCGATCAGTCGAACGGTATAGAAGTTGATGCATGCAGCGCCATTTAGCGGCAAGTTACAGCAAAATGAATAGTGAAAAATATTCTCAGTGATCTAATATTCGCGTGTACCAAATTTCATCGAAATCGGTTGGACGGTATTCTCATAGCAAACGGCTAAACGGAATAGAATTCGACGTTGTGCTGCGGTACCAAGTTTCAAGTTAAGGAAAACGGATAGCATAAAAACCTTCTCCATCATAAAAGACTTAGGTGAACCAAATTTCATGGTGCAACGGTGCTGGAGTTTTTCAACCTGATAAACACATACCAACATTCATTTTTATCTATAACCAGTGTTATTATATATACCAGTCTCAAATAAAATCCAGTTTCAAATCTAAGCCTCGCCAAAGTGCCAACATACGCCATTTTGCAAGAGTTTTTTCAGGGAATCATTCGAAGCACTGACTTAGCAGCAATCAATATGGGAAATGATTCGACCGCCAAAGAGTAAAAAGCACGCATTTATTTAAAAAGGGGAATCCCTTAATACAGCCGAATTTTTTAAAATTATCAACTATAATGTGTTTTATTCATCGTTATTCCGATGTACTAATGAGAAGATTTCAGTTTTCTGAAATTTGGCGGAATTCCCCCAACTTAAATCAATGTACTCAATTTGCGAGAATTCTGAAGTTAGATCGCTTGAAATCCCAACTGCATTATTTCTTCACGGATCATTAAAATTTAACGCTGTATTCTAATAAAACCTTTGCATTTGTTTTCAAAATTCTATTTCCTTAAGCACTCAATAAATTGCGCCAAGCCGAAAACTGTGCAAACCGCTAGAACTCACATACTCAAAATCGATATTTCAGCCACTTTATTTTTTCGCCAAACTAAAAAGTTTTACACATTAGCCTCGGAAATCTTCAATTCTTTTTGTTTTGCGTATAAAACATTTCATTCCTGCTCTGATTTCCCACACGATATTATAATTTAAAAAAAAATAACCTTATAAACTAACAAAAAAAAACCCCATTATTATTCTTTTATTTTTACTTTGAGAATTTAAAACATTTTATTCGGCAAAATCGCCACACATGGCAACCACGATCCTTATTTCACACTTTTTTCACTACAGGGGTTACAATTACGGAAAGCTTTTTGCGTGGAGAGCATGAAAAATCTCTTAAATTCCGGGAACGGGTGGACTTTCAAAGTTTTAAAGTGGACTACGATTTATTCTACACTAGCGGCTACTCGCGACTTCGTCCGCGTCGGCTTTAGAATTATGTCCCGAGAGAAACGAAGCATGTGTGAGTAACAAATATGTTTGCGACTAAAGAAACTGCATTTAAATACTATTTGCTTTTTACTTATTTTAAATGAAGTATAATGCATGGTAGTATACTTCATTTAAAATAACAGAGTTTGTAAAATTACTAAATTTAGATTTTTTTCAGGCATTTGGCGTATAGAGACAGTTACGACAGTATTTTCGAACTGTTTTGAGTGTCCCTGTAAAAGAAATATTTATGCTATATGCATGAATTTTAGCCTATGTTAATCAGGAATAGTGCAGCTTTCTATTAGCGAAAAAGTTTTACAATCGGTTCTATAGTTACAGGGATACCCATAGAGCGTAATGTATTAGAATTATTTTGAGTGTTCCTGTAAAGGAACTATTTGTGCTACATGCATTAATTTTAGCCTATAATACTCAAGAATAGCGTAGCTTACTATCAGTGAAAAAAGTTTTGCAATCGGTTCAGTACAGAGATTCACATAGAGCGTAATGTAATTCTTATGAGTATCCCTGTAAAAGAACTATTTGTGATATATGCATAAAAGGTAGCCTATAACACTCAGGGTCCCCCCAGTGTCTAAGAGGGTCTGCTCTCAAACCTGGAAGGCGGGAGGTGCCAGGTTCAAACACCGGTCGCGCCTGTCAACCTAGCCGCTGGCAGTTTTCCGTGTTTTTTTCAAAAACCTCGCGAAAATACTTGCTAGGATCCCTTAGAAAATTCCACACAGAGGAATTCTCCATATACGCCCAGGACCCTATAGGCCTAGGACCATATAGGCCTAGGACTTTCAATCAGTGAAGAAAGTTTTAAAATCGGTTTAGTTGCTACAAAATTTCCATAGAGCGCAATGCATTAGCATTATTTTGAGTGTCTTTGTAAAAGAATTATTTATGCTATATGCTTGAAAGGTTGCCTGTATGTTAATCCAGGGCATAAGCTATCTTCATTACAAATTTTTCCAACCATTTTTGTGTGATTCAGTCAAAAACATCCAAACACATAAACGTACACATTTATATTATTTGTAGGATTTGGAAATTTACTAACTTTAAGAAACACATCTGGACTTTTCTTGGTACTTACCTATTATCCCGGCGGTCATTCGCGCCAAACTGTTTTTTCGTCAAATTAGTTGCCAAACTGTTGCCAATCGTATTCAAAACCATTAATAATTTCATGTGCCCGGCATTTATCTCGGCAAAAAAATCGCTCGTCTTGGCGGACCGCCGGGATAATACGTAAGTACACTTTTCTTTATTTATGCTTTTTAATTTGGCGTAAAATCAACATAATTTCCATACTTATTTATGTTTTCCAAATGCATGTGATTTTGCAAATAGAATTTCTGCTTTATTTCAAAAGCATAAATCATTTTGTGCGGGCGATAAAACGGTTTTTAATTAATAGTTAGAAAAGTAATTAAAATTTCCGAGCCTCAGGTACACTTTACCGAAGTCATGGTCCAGTCATGCTCAAATTTTCAAAGCTCTGCTTTCTGTAGATTTGTCTGGAGAACATTCATTTTTATTATTAGAGATAGATATATTTGGCATAAAACTGGCATAATTTCCGTATTATTTAATGTTTTTCAGATGCACGTGCTTCTTTATTGAAGTAATAGCATTCTTGTTAGCTCAAAACATGAATCATATGATACGGGCGAAACTCGCCAAGCATGGCAACGTAAAAACGGTTTTTAATTAATAATTAAAAAATGTAATTAAAAATCTAAAATTCTAAGTAGCCTATAACCAACTCCAGGGTCCCATCTATATCTAAACCGAAATGCATCCTAATCGATTCAGCGGTTTAGGCGTGAAAGCGTCATAAACAAACAACAACAAACTCACTTTCGCATTTATAATATTAGTTAGGATTATTTTACATATCTGTGCTAAATTTCAGGCCGATAGGTCCATTTTTGTGGATTTGTATACGAATCAAATCCACAAACAAACAACAACAAACACACAGAATTTCATTTTTATTTATAAGATTTGGAATCCAAATGACAGCGTAG
>JAWZYV010005179.1:0-10562 GCA_038373885.1 Cheiracanthium punctorium
GTCTAATGGATGCCCTCTCTCTGATACCAAGCACACAATAAACTAAACAGTGAATTAACGTTATTTTTAGATTAACGAGGCAAATATCATAACCCGAACTACGGAGAAGTTGATTTGAGTGGGCTAGAAAAAATGAATCTTAATACACCGAAGTAATTTATGATCTGATACATTACGGATATAGTCTGTTATATAGAAAATATAATCTTTAGTGTACTATTTTTAATTTTAATATATTCAAGTTTTATAAGGTCATACATGTTATTTTTTGGATAAAGGATAAATTATTGAAACAAAAAAAATGGATTTTTTTAATTGTACAGTGCGGCTGGATCTCTGCACACCTTAACTAGATGCCTTCATTTGCTATTGTTAACATAAATCACCCTGTCTCAAAATTTACGAAGAAATATGAATGAGTGTCCATTGCAGAAACCAAGGTCAGTGGACACAGGCCACCCGCTGAGTTTCTTAATTTTCACCTTGATTATCGCCTTTCACTGTTGCCCTGTATTTACTGCCGTAAAAAAAAAAAAAAAATAACTGCTATTTTTATAGTCCTTGACACGTGTCAAAACAGAAAACTTGTTGCTTTTTCATTCACATTAAAATTTCACTGTTTTCTTTCCGAAATTTAATAAATATTTCAGATGCCACATGCCCGCTAGCCACACGCCAACGCACCGGCAAAAACGATAGACGGAACTTCCGGGTTCAAGACTGTCATTCCTTCCAGTATAGGTCCAGATGAATAATACAAACGTCAATTATTTACAAAGAAAATACAAGCATAGCAAATGAATCTATTACCGGAATAATTACCTTTTGAGTCGAAGTTACGCTTATCTTTGAGAGGTCATAGTGAATGAAAAATAAAAATAAATCATAGATGAATTCATTAATAAAATCCATTGTAATATTTGGGGATGACTGTGACCTTAACGACTTCTCATTCATAAATGAATAAAGCAAAAAGATAAGAAAGGGAAATAAATCCTCAGAAGTATAATGGAAAAAAACGACTTTCCTTCTTTTTCTGTTTCTTAATTAGTAATGAAATACAGTGTTTCATTTCTGTATTCATCTGTTTTTTCAGTTTTTTATATTTTAATAAGTTTTATCTTAATAATTCTCTATGAAATATATCATCTTAAATGAAAAAAAAACTGAAAAAAGATAAATCAAAACTCAAGGGACATCTTTGGTATTATTTTATTTAGGTAAATAAAATTATTATTATTGTGTTTTGTTAAACGTTACTATAAATGTAACGATTATTATGTATAGATTTTTGGAGTTATCTTCCTATTTAAACAGAATTTAATTTCTGATAGTTCTATTGCGTTCATATTTTTCATTTAATGTTTAAATTCATCGTAAGTCTAGAAGAAAATCTTGCATACATTGAAAAATTAAAACTTTAAGTCATAACTCATTATCATAATGAATGTACTCTTTACATTTTCCTCTCAATAATTTATACAATTCCCAAGGTAACTTTGTTTTCGAACATATACTCTTTTAATATCAATTATAATATACTCCTTTTATTGTTAATTATGAATTCTTAAATCATGTTAAAAAATTCATATCAAGACCATATGAATCAAATCTCATACAATAATTGTTTTTATTTTTAAACTTTAATCATCATATTTTAAAAAGTTCCCCGAATACGTTTTGGATTTATTTCGATCTGAAATCTTTGGTTTTATTTCGATTTTGAAAATATTAGGTAATATTGTTAAAACGGAACCTTTATAGTAGGTCACATGTTAACGCCTACAACTCTGAATATGTCTTATTCTGTCTTCTAATTCCGTGACTAACGCAGTCCTAATTGATTATTACTCAATTTTCATCTTAGAAATGAAATTTCATATCGGAGGTAAAGGAAATCAAATAATAAAAAAGTGATTTGTATTGGAAATTTTATAGTTATGCGAAAAATAAATATCTCAATGTTCCCCTAAAAAGATAAAACCTACATATAGATAGAAAATATTAAATTATAAAATATATCTAAACAGATTTTTTTTTTTTTGTACTGTTAGAACTCAAGGTATTGTTAGAGTTCGATATTTTCTTCTCGTATTGTACTAGGTCTTCCTACCAGAAAGTGTTTTATAATTTAATATATTTAGAATGACATTTTTTGTCGTTTTATGTTTTCTATTCCACAATCTATGATGAGTGAAATACAATAGTTCATGTCTGTGTAAATCTTGCATTTTAGTTTTATGTATTGTGAAAATATCCTTTTGAAACTCATAAGAAAAAAAAATTGCCTCCTTTGGAAAAGGAAGATTCATGAATGTTTGTTTCAAAAATACACGAGGGTACGTCATAAAATATTTCAAAACGGCGAGTTTTTAGTTTAGATCGTAAAAATTCGATCAAATTAAGAGGATTTCTAAAACATAAATACATATCTATCAGTTATCTTTATACCTAGACATCAGAAAGAAATAAATTAAAAAAATCTTTTTTCCTCGAAAGATCATTTTTTTTTTTTTTTACTTTTTAGTTGTTCTGTATTTCATGACGAACGACATGTCCTATTTTGGTATCAAATTTGTTGTCATTTTCAATGTCGAAAGAATTTCTTTGTAATCACTCTCGATACAAAATACTTGGTGTATCACAATTCCCTCCGGGGTTTGGAAGAGTTATACTTGAAAAATTATTACGAATTATTAAAGAAACGAGATTATATTCCTCGACTTAAGGCCTAACTTGAACGCACTCTTAATATTGTGGTATATGGAACTTGTTTTTGTTGAATTTATAGTAGCTCTTTATTAGTTACATTTCCAAACCTCGAAGAGTATTTTGGTAAAATCTGTAAAATTATTAATAAGTTAACGTACCCATGAACGTGCATCATCTTATAAATAAAAATGAAATTCTGTTTGTTTGTTTGTGGATTTGATTCGTATACAAATCCACAAAAATGGACCTATCGGCCTGAAATTCAGTACAGGTATGTAAAATAATATAGAATAACTCATAGTCCACTTTAAAACTTTGAAAGTCCACCCGTTCCCGGAATTTAAGGGTTTTTTTATGCTATTCACGCAAAAAGCTTTCCGTAATTGTAACCCCTGTAGTGAAAAAAGTGTGAAATAAGGATCGTGGTTGCCATGTGTGGCGATTTGCCGAATAAAATGTTTTAAATTCTCAAAGTAAAAATAAAAGAATAATAATGATTTTTTTTTTGTTAGTTTATATTCGTAAGGTTATTTTTTTTTAAATTATAATATCGTGTGCATGGGAAATCAGAGCAGGAATGTAATGCTTTACACGCAAAACAATAAGAATTGAAGATTTCCGAGGCTAATAGGTAAATTATTTTAGTTTGGCGAAAAAATAATTTAATGAATCAAATGCCGATTTTGTGAAAGTGAGTTCTAGCGGTTTGCACAGATTTCGGCTTGGCGCAATTTATTGAGAGCTTAAGGAAATAGATTTTTGAAAACAAGTGCAAAGGTTTTATTAGAATACAGCGTTAAATTTTAATGATCCGTGAAGAAATAATGCAGTTATTAAGGGATTTCAATTGATCTATCTCCAGAATTCTCGCCAAATGAGTACATTGATTTAAGTTGGGGGAATTCCGCCAAATTTCAGAAAATTGAAATCTTCTCATTTAGTACATCGGAGTAATGATGAATAAAACACGTTATAGTTGATAATTTTAAAAAATTCGGCTGTATTAAGGGATTCAACTTTTCAAATAAAGGCTTGCTTTACTTTTTCGCGGTCGAACCATTTCCCATATATTATTGCTGCTAAGTCAATGCTTCGAATGATTTCCTGAAAAAACGCTTGCAAAATGGCGTATGTTGGCACTTTGGCGAGGCTTAGATTTGAAACTGGATTTTATTTGAGACTGGGATATATAATGACACTGGTTATAGATAAAAATGAATGTTGGTATGAGTGTATGAGGTTAAAAAACTCCAGCACCGTTGAGCACCGTTGCACCATGAAATTTGGTTCACCTAAGTCTTTTATCATGGAGAAGCTATTTATGCTATCCGTTTTCCTCTAACTTGCCACCAGGTGGCGCAGCAGAACGTCGAATTCTGTTCCGTTTAGCCGTTTGCTATGCGAATATCGTCCAACCGATTTCGATGAAATTTGGTACACGCGAATATTAGAACACGGAGAATATTTTTCACTATCCATTTTGCTGTAACTTGCCGCTAAATGGCGCTGAAAAGCATCAACTTCTATACCGTTCGACCGATCGGCATAAAATTTTTTATACTTACACATTTGAGCACGAAGAATATATTCTAACTGCGTTCCTTTTGATGTTACTCACCACTAGATGACACTGCAATGCATTATTATTTTAACTCGCCACTAGATGACGCTGCAGCAGGCCAAATTCTTGACCATTCAAACGGTCGCTATGAAAATCAGTATACATAGCTATTTGAACAATGAGAATATTTTGGCGTTATCCATTTTGCTATAACTCGCCACTTGACGGCGCTGTAGCAAATCGTTACTTTAATTAACTACTAGATGGCCCTGCAGTGTATCACTTCTTGACTGTGCAAATGATCGTTATGAAAATTGGTATACATAGATAGTTGAACACGGTCGCTATGAAAATCAGTATACATAGCTATTTGAACAATGAGAATATTTTGGCGTTATCCATTTTGCTATAACTCGCCACTTGACAGCGCTGTAGCAAATCATTACTTTATTGAACCACTGGATGGCCCTGCAGTGTATCACTTCTTGACTGTGCAAATGATCGCTATGAAAATAGGTATACATAGATATTTGAACACGGGGAAGAGTTTGGCGCTATCCATTTTCCTATAACTTGCCACTAGATGTCGCGTCAACACATGAACTTCAGGACTGTCCAGCCGATAGTCATGAAAATTCGTATACATCGATATCTGAATGCGAAAAATATTTTCGCCGTATCCGTTTTGCTAAAACTCGCCACTAGATTGCGCTACGCCGCATGGCTTTCTGCACCGTACAAACGATTGCCTTGCAATTCGGTATGCATGATTATTGGACACAATATAACGCGATATCCACTTTGCTATATCTGTTTATTACAATGAATAGTAATCACCACAAATCGTAATATCAAAAAGTCCATTCATTCCCGAGCGAAGAACGGGTACTTCAGCTAGTGAAGTTATAAAAAAATAAATGTAATAATTTTCAAGGATATGATAAAATCTTTTTAAAATCACAGCTTACTGCCAAACCACCAACAAAAAGAAAATAAAGAAAGAAAAGCGTAAGAAATCATACCAGTGGAAAATGATGTCTCAAAATGCCCTCAGCATATCCTCAAACGCACATCTATCTATGCGATCTGCTCTAAATGTTCTGCACAAAATATCTGTTCACCCTCATAAGTGACCAACTGATGTGTTCCATTAAGTGAATGACATTATTAATTCTAGGTTCAAAAAAAGCAATATTCATTTTGTAAAAAGTATGATAGTTACCATTTTTCGATTTTGGAGAATCTGTCTTCATTGGCGTTCTCTTACATTACTCTCTTTGTTTTCGATTAAAATATTTATTACAAAACAACGGCATTGCGCGTATTAAGATACATTAAAACTGATTGATAGATGTAAATCTAATCCCCATGCAAAAACCCTTAACTGGTTAAAAATTTGTGACGCAGCATTTTACTTTATAGCTAGCTCTATGAGTTTTAAATATGGGTCTTAAAAATAATGATATCAAATTTTGAGTGACGCCCTGCTGGGATTTTTAAAGATTTGTTTTTAAATTCCATTACAGTTACTTTCGTTTTATTTTCTAAAGAAGATTTACGCATTTAAGCAATGCTTTTAATTATGAAATACACTGTCAAATATATCACACTTTCACTGAGTCTATATAATGTATTCAAATGAATTTATTTCAATAATTTAATTTATCTTTTGCGTCACGCTATCCAAAAGGGCAAGCAACATTTTCATATACATTTCACTTAGTTTGGTTACTATGACGCTAACTAAATATTTACGTAAATTTTACTTGCCCTTTTGGATAGCGTGACGCAAAAAGATAAATTAAATAATTGGAATAAATTCATTTGAATACATTATATAGACTCAGTGAAAGTGTGATATATTTGACAGTGTATTTCATAATTAAAAGCATTGCTTAAATGCGTAAATCTTCTTTAGAAAATAAAACGAAAGTAACTGTAATGGAATTTAAAAACAAATCTTTAAAAATCCCAGCAAGGCGTCACTCAAAATTTGATATCATTATTTTTAAGACCCACATTTAAAATTCATAGAGCTATAAAGTAAAATGCTGCGTCACAAATTTTTAATCAGTTAAGGGTTTTTGCATGGGGACGTCATTACTTTTTAGGTGTATGGTCAGAAGATAATAAATTAGTTTCACGGGGGAATTTCAGAAGTTTGCTTGACACTAATTTATGTAAATAAATATACAAACCTGTTTTCATGCAGTATCAGGTTATTTGATTAAAAAAGTCACAGCAAGTTCTTTTGTAACATGTAACAGAAAATTGACATATTTTTGTTAGAATTTTATAATAAGAGGCATAATACTGATTATAATCAATAATTTTTTGAATAATTTTCTATTTATAATTTGGGTCGAGTACAGATTAGTATCCCTGCCGCCATCTTTGATTTTATTTCATAAATTTGCATTCAGTTTAATGCTAAACGTAAGTTAACTTTTTACTATAATTATATAACTATTGGGCCCCATAAGCGGCCGAGCGCATAGCGCTCTGAACTGGGAGACGGAAGGTGCCTGGTTCGAAACAGGTTGCGTCCGCCGACCTAATCGTTCGGAGTTTTCCGTGGTTTAAAATGGTAAGAAAAAGAAGTTTAAAATAAAATTTCCTTAATGCTGTCGGTCTAAAAATCGAAACCTACTTCACATCCCTTCAGTAGAAACCAAAATAAACTAATTTAGTAAAGGTTCACCTCACCCACCCTGATTAAAAAAAAAAAAAAAAAAAAAAAAAAAAAAACCTTGGTGTCAATGATTCCCATAAATTAGAGGCTTTAAAATACTAAGTTAATTGAGCTGTTTTGATAGATTTAAAAGGCAGCCACATTTTTGATAAATTTAAGTACTGCATGTTGTCTTTCACCAAGTAAGTAATTAATAGAATATTGATATCTGCTTTTTGTGTGTTTTATAAATTTAAGAAATACATTATGTTATTAATTTAATTTCAGTTTTTTCTAACATACACTAAAAGAATATAACTATTTCTGAAAAGGATGCATTGTATTGTGTTATGGTAAACCTACACGAGGAGTATTTCGTATTGCTTATGTAAGGGGAGGGGGTCTTGCGCGGTTGACTTTCTTAGTGCTTCGGAAGCGTGTTTACGTTACATCGTGTGAAAAACCGTACAAAACTCTGAATTTTTAGATTATCAGCCATCCGGTAAACAAGAACCCTGGACCTTTATACTTCAGTTATTTACCATCTTCAGTATCTTATCAACTCGGCTCGGGTGGGCACAACATCTTGTTTCAGATGCCATCTCCGGTCTTTAAATGTCTAATACAAAATATACTACATGTATAAATTTAGATTAATTAATCAAATTTCTATCTGAAAAGTATTGAACAAAATTTTAAATCTGGTATTTAAAGTAATACAAAATAAAAGTGAGAAAACCTAAGATTTGGAAAAAATATTGGTCTTAAAATTATAATTCAATAATTTCAATAAATTTTATATATACATGAAGAGTAAAAGAATTATTATTAAAACTAGTTAGTATGTAAAACTACTATTTATTTTCCTTTGAATACTAAATAATAATAATTATTAATTAATTATGTGAGCTTTCTGAAGAAAAAAAATTCATTGAAATATTAATTACATATTGAATTTTCCTAATAGAGCTAATAATATTAGAAAAATAAAGACTTAATTTAATTAGAAATAGCTATCAAAATACTAGAGAAACGAAATACTTATAGAAAAAGTTAGGAAGGAGTTTTACTAAAAAAATACTTAAATTGATTATTTTTTAATTCAAAGTCTTAACTATTTTTAATTATTAATTATAGCAAAATAAATTACAGAAAAAATAAGTAAAGTATATAATAATCTGTTATTATTTTTAAAATGAAATAAAACAAAAACGACAGTAACACAAAGCTCATCTAGCAAAAATGCGACGTCGGGGACAGAACTGAAGTCAACGGCTCAGAAATCGGAAGCGAAACGGAGTAGCTGTTTAAGACCAAACTGGTTTACGATATAAGTTAACTTGTACGAATCTTGTCACGGATCTACTGACATCTGGGATAGTTGAGAGCGAAAAGCAAAAGGAAACAGAAATATTATTAAAAGAGTGACTAATTTAAAATATAAAGGATAACATATTCAAAAGGAAGAATGAACGGAATTATTATGTGTGTATGAAATCATGGATTGAGATTGAGCGCCGAGGCATTTCCCTTTAGATTTTTTAGGTCAATTCTTTGCATCAATTTTGTCCAGAGCATATTTATAACAATTTGGAATACTGTGATGAAAATTGATGATTAATTGAACCCCCCCTTCCCCCGAAAAAAAATATTAAGAGCCTACTTATCCTTAAAAAATATTTTCTTTTCGCGTCCGGCAACAGCACTGTATTCATACTCCCTGCCTTGCTTACCGCCTCTGAAACAAAATCATTTTCCGTATTTCCTTACGCGGGTTAAATAGTTCCCTCTTTGAACTGGATTAAATAAAAAAATGAGTTTTCCTAGCTTAACCGGCGACGTCACTCATCGAATTTGGCACCGATTAAAATCATGTATTAATTGTAAGAAATTCGTTAGAGCGGATTCCGAGATCCGGAAGAGCCACTTTTAAAAATTGAAAAGCTACCTGTAAATATAAGTGCCGCAAAATTTTACGGTTGGTTGGTTGGGGCTGGCTGCGTCACTAGTAGAACTGTCGTTCTACATGATCTTTTATTATCACGAGCTTTGTCATTGAGTAAATGACGTTATCAGCAGTAATTCTAACTCCAGAACATTCACTTTGTAAAGTGTTTTTGGAAAGTAAACTCGTTTCTTCGTACGGCTCTATTTCGTTTAGCTAAAAATACTGAAGCTAATAACGCGAAATTTGGCACGTGCGTGATGTTCATAACGTAGGATCTTAATGAGAAAGGATTTTTTTTAATACTTAAACAATATGTGTGTTTGGGTGGGGGGGGTAGAAGGCGAAAATGTTTTTTTAGATGCTCCTTACATTGTTCAAAATTGAAAGCAAAGATATCCATGAAATTCTTGCTGCAAAATGTAATACACAAGAACACTTAAAAATCATTTTCAAGACAATTTGAAATTCGCTGTCAACGAGGATAGGCGCCCACCTTACCCCTTTCTTTACATACTTTTAATGAAAAAAAAACAGTTATCGATGAAGTTTTTGATTTAAAAGGCAAATCGTTTTGTCACACTCCATTGTCTTTCAAAACTTGTTAAAATTTATTTAGTTGAATTTATTAAAAAAAAGATATTTGCCGTTACATCTAATATTTATAATTTTTCTTTTGTTATTTTAGCACTAAGAGGAAGAAAAACAAAACAATGAAATTATTGTACCCTATAGCTGTTTTGTGGAGCATTTACATGATTCCTGGAATTTCGGGGTAAATGATCCTGCAAACATTCTTAAACAAGAAGAAACAATCGAAAATGAAAGGCCCCACCTGCTAGGATCAACTGTCAACTACATGCGAGACGTCATCAAACCGAACAGAATAAACATAACTAAGAATCGGGATTCGAAATTAAACAGTCCACTCCCAGAAAACAAAAGAAGTACAAAAAAACCTTCGTACATCCATCAGTATGGAAAATTTCTGGGGAGTGAAATTCAGCCTATCAACGCTAAACGGGGAACGCCATCAGAATATCCTATTGATCGAGGAACAAAAGAATCTAACGACGATGATGCTAAATCAGATATTATGTGCATTCTTCCGAATCGTGGCAACATACTCGGTTGCGCCGAAAAATTCAAAAGGCGAAGTGGCTTATCGACGCTAGATGCTGGTGAAAAATTATCCAACGATACTTCAGGCACAAAAGAGACCATTCGAGTGTCGAGCAGTAATTTGATTTTCGATGTCAGTGAGTACCGCACTGAAGATGATTCTAAATTATATGAGTCGGCAGGATTGTCTGTCAAATTAGGATCGGAAGCGTGTTCCTGTTACTGGACTCCCGAGAGGTGTGGCTGCAACTGCGAAGGCTCGTTGAATTACGATGACTTCCAGGTAAGCATTATTTCGCTACACTTTTAATGACATTCATTTAATTATTATTAAACGGTGCATTTCATCAGCAATATAAATCAGAATCGAGAGCGCTCCACAGTTTATGCTGGTCTGTGGATTCGGGTTCATGTCAGGATTCTCATTTATTGAATACACTAATAAATGTATTTAGAGAAATGCTTGTTTTGACAGAAATAACAGAACATGCTATTAGAAACAAAAACAAACGTTTTGAGGGTGTCTGTCACTTCGTAAGTTGTTTTATTTC
>JAWZYV010005180.1:0-10017 GCA_038373885.1 Cheiracanthium punctorium
ATTACGAGCTGTCAGGAGCCCCAGTAGGAGGTGTTCGCGGCCCCTGGGGAGCATCAGGAACATTTTCATCCTCGTCTTCTAACGTCAGGTCTATAACCACTGCTGGACCTGTGAAGAAAAGAAAAAGCTGATTGATTTAAAGATACCGGGGGGGATCGCACCTATAACCTTCGAAATGCAACCATTCTTTCTTCGATCTAGAACTCGACTGGTTAAACTGCCCGACACCAAAAGCGTGTAGCCGCGTTGACATGGCTCGATCTAACTACCAGCAACTCACTAGCACAACTAGTTCAAAATACGTTCAGAAGACGTTATTTGAACGTCATGGGACGTTCTGTGAACGTTTTTCGAACTAGTGCTCTAGAACAGTGGTTCTTAAACTTTTTATCCCGCGGAACCCTTTTTTACCACATACTTAGCGATGGAACCCCTGAATGAATATTACTTGTGGAGAAACTAAGGACTTATTCTTTATTACTGATTAGACATAAACATAAAATGTAAACAGTATAAAGTCGTATAAAAATGTAGATAATACTTACAAAAGGTTACCTGTAACAATATAAAGCTGTATAAAAATGTAGATAATACTTAAAAAAGGTTACCTGTAGACAAGAATTTTTTTTATGAAATTACACAATACGCCGGTGAAAAGTATCAGTGGGAAGAATGGCTTTGTTTTTGTCTTTCACAAAGTTCTTTAAAGTTTGGTTGTATGGACGAAAGTTTTATTCTCATGTCATGCTCTGCGTCCAACTTATTTCGGTGTTTGGTTTTCATTGATGCATATGCAGAAAAGCCAGTTTCGCAGATATACGTAGTGCAAATGGTAACAACACAGGCAGAGCTTTTTCTGACAATGAAGGAAATTCTCCTTTTAAACGACACCAGAATTCTGACACTGACACTGTTTTATAAAGTGACGGTCAGAATTGTAGACTGAATTGTCAAGAATTGTCAGAATTGACGACAGTATTGTAGAATCTGACGTTAGTTCAATAAATTTTTCGTATTCTCCGAAGAAAAACAAGAAGGTTTTTCGTTAATGACAAATGGATTTTTGATCCATAATTTTTTCTGTAAATTTTCGTGTTGCTCATTCGAAAAATATGGCTCCATAGAATCACTAAGAGCCTCAAGATGTTGGGCAACATTCTCATATTGCTTTATCTCTACTTCTGAGTTTAACTCCGAGAAAAAGCTCTTTATTGTTGGAAAACAGTCGAATTCATGCTTGCGGACACAACTAATCCAAAATTGAAGCTTTCGTTTAAATGCCACTATTTTATCATTGGTGCTAAATGCATCGACTTGTTTTCCTTGAAGTGAAAGATTAAGATCGTTTAGTTTTGAGAAAATATCAGCGAGGTAAGCCACTCGAAAATGCGAGCAATAACACCAGATGTTTTCCCAACCATAGCCTTTGCACCATCTGTGCAAATGTCAATGAAGTTTTCCCATGGAATTTCATTTTCTTCAAAAAAAGAATTTAAGAGGTTGAAGATTTCTACTGCAGTTGCATGTGCTAGTAGCGGCTGGCATAGGAGGAGATCTTCAGTAAGAGATGTCTCTTGCTGATATTTTACAAAAACAAGTAATATTGAAAGCCCTGACACGTCTGTGGACTCATCCATCTGCATAGCAAACTTGCAACACTTCAGACGATGAACAAGTAATTCTTTTACAGCACCTGTAATTGTTTTCACTCTTCGAGATACAGTATCATTCGATAGAGGAATTTTTGCTATTTCTTGAGCCGATTTTTCACCGAACATAGACTTAAGCATGTCAATAGCACATGGCTTAATAAGAGACTCGGCTATTGTACGAGCTTCCCCAGCTCGTGCAATTTGATAGGCTACTAACAATGAAGCCTCGGTGTCTTTTTCGTTTACTGTGTTTGCTGCTTGAAAAATAGTCTTTTTAACTTTTAGAAGTCCATCGCGCTTGCGTACAAAAAAATCAATATTCTTATCTTTGACATCTTGATGAATAGTTTCCAATGGAGCCGTAGTTTAGCAGGTGCCATTGAGCTAGGAAATATTTTGCTGCATATGACACATTGTGGATGACCGCCAGCTTTCATAAATCCGAAACCAATATAGCTCTCATCATATTTCCTTTTTTTTTGCACATCTAACAGTTTTATCTTCATTACACCGACCGGATGATGCATTATTCTTTATTCAATTCTTTTGTTTCTTTGTCCCCATCATTCCCATCTGCAGGAGAAGTATCGAGAACGGATGAAGAATTCAACCTGTTTTCCGTGCTTGCAGATTTTAGCGTACCTTCTTTAAGCCAACGATCCATTTCTAAAGTAATCTTCAATAAGTGAAGATCAGCGAATCAAAGGAACAGTCTCACTGACTGCAAAAAATATGCATGCAGACATTTCGTCTCAAGCATAATCGAAAGACCGTTCTAGACACCCAGGCGACATCAGTTGCCCAATCATCACATTCAAAAAGTATTTCACCCCTTCTTGTGCTGTATTGCCGCGTGGCAGGGTCAGAAGCAAAAATTTTGGAAAAAAAAATAGGAAAAAAAGGAGAGAAAAAGAAAAAAAAGGAAAAAAAAAGGAGCTTTTTACTGTTCTTTGGGAGATCAATCTATCTATAAATACGTGCTAAACAAACTACATAATTAAAAATTTTAACTGTGAATCTTTTCTAAAAAAATTTTAAGAACATGCATTCATAAGTTAGAAATACTGGGTACTCTTTATTAATAAGAATTGTACTATTATTGTCATTTGTACTATTTTGTAGATGTATTAATAAGAATTGTACTATTATTGTCATTTGTACTATTATTGTCAAATTCAAGAGACTTGACAATAATAGTACAAAAGACTTACTTTTTCATTCAAAAGACTTTTTGTTTTATTATTGAAAAGAAACTATTAAGAACAAATTTCTGTCAGTTATTTTTCCTTAATTGCTAACCATAAATAAATAAGTTTACATCTATTGCTACTTAGTTATGTTTTTCCAAGACACTCAGGAATTAAAAAATGAAGCTCTTGTTAAATTAATTAGAATTTTTAATTAATATTTAAATTCCATTAACTTGTATCTTTTTCAACATAAAATCACAAATAGTAATTGATACAGTTGTCACAAGTAAAGTCTCGTCTACAAGATTTTTCTATCAGCTTCAGCTTCTTTTAGTTCTTTTGTAATACTTTCAACTTTTTGTGTTGCTATTTCAATTGCTGTAGTAGCGATCTTCATGTTCGTAATATTTTTTACTTAATTGCATCCTGTAATTTCGTATTGCTTTCTTTAAGGTACGTTTGGACTGCTTGGAGATCTTCCTGCAGACCTTTCACTCTCTCATCAATTTTCTGTTTTTTTTTTTCCCCATTCTTTTCTTTTCTCCTTTTTACTTCGCTCGCTTCTTTTTCTTTTCATGTCTTCAGTTGCTTTATTTATCGCTTTTTCTTGCGAATAAACAGCATATGCTTTAGTCACAGCATTAAGTAGCTGTTTTGTAATTGCAATATTACTAATGGTACCATTTCTCCTAATGGTATCTTTAACTTGTCGAATTCTGAGAGATCATGTCATTCATAAGACAGAACACTGCAATTTACAGAAAAACCTCTTTCAACATCAGAATTGGTATGCGACAGAGAAAGGCAATTTTTGATTATAATCAATAAATTTGAATACTTTTCTTTTCCGTTCATCTTATCAACAAGACTGAAAACTTCTTTCCAGTACCCATCAATTGGCTGTCTGTCATCATCAGAACGTTCATTAAAGCTTTTTACAATTAGATCAACTTCGTCATCTAATCTGTAAGCTTGGTATTCCAAAACTGTTTTGTCTATAATTTCATTAGACAAATTTCACGATGCTAAACAAACACATAAGCATTGAATGGCTCTGTCATTCTGAGAGGATCTGAGAGCCGGATGCAGCTGCTCCAGATCTTTCAAAAATGAATGATTTATAGGCAAAGATTGTTTCAGTAATTTTCAAAATATTTACTAAAAATGCCTGCATGCCCATTCATGCTTCCTTTGCATCATTTTCCCCAATCTGTGACAGCGATTCTCATTACAAAATAATAATGAAAGCAACCCTTGCTCCAAGTTAAAATCCCCCCCAAAAGTGTTAATTCAAACAACTGGATTTGGATTAAACCAATATTCAATATTATTTCATCAATTGTTTCCTAAATTTATATTTAAAACAAGTTTAAGCAGAGATTCCCATAGCAAAATAATAATTAAAATAAATTAAGTTTCATAAATAAATTTTTTCCCAAAAGTGTAAACTTTGGTCAAACTTAATTACACCAATATTGTTTTGCCAATCGTTACCCGATTTTATAATTGGAAACATAGTCAGATAAAAGAAAAACTATCTGCCCACATAATCCAAAACTATCTGCAGACTCATAATAGTTCATGATAACTAAATACATAATGCATATATAAACATGTGTATATGCATATGCGCACACATCTGTGCGTGCTTGGGCTCAGAGCTCATTCTAAGTAGAAAAAAAGGGCAGGGTGCAAAGGTTTTAAAAAGGGCATCATTATTTTAAAAGGGCATTGTGTTTCTTAAAAAGGGCAGTACATATCCTGATTCTAATTTGCAAAAATCCCCTAAAAAATTGAGTAAACCAATGCTTTATTGATTAATAATAATTAATTAGTAATTATTAATAAATTTATTACTAGTCTTTATTAAAAATTTGATAAAATTAATTAAGTTGATAAAGCTAAGTAATGTAAAAGAATTACATTTTAAGTAACTTCGTTAATTAACTTATTAAAATAAATTATAAATAGTTAAGTTAATAAGAATATTTCTTTAAAAGATTTTTAAAGTTTTTTTCTTTTTATAATAATAATCACCCAAGTATACCTAATAGACAAGAAAATGCTGCATTTTGCATAAGAAGCACATTTTAATAAACTATTTGTTTGATAACCTTGTTAAGAATCATCAATAAAAGTTTAACTAAATTAAGAAACACTTAATAAAGTTAAGTTGTTCTAAACCTAAATTTTCATTTTTATTATTTTTTTTCAGTTTTCAAGTTATTACATTTCTAAAAATAATTCATTCAATTTTTCATCATTCACTTGTCTTTGTAAGAATTAATCCAATAGTACAAACAATTAAAATATAGTTAATGCATGAAATTAGTAATAACACTTCTGTTCAAAATTACCATATAATGGTATAAATATCTATTCCAGTTATTCAATACATATTCCACTACAAATTCTAGTAATTTATTAATTTTTTTGAAAATGGACAACAATAGCTAAAATTTTTTTCAGGATTATCTGCAGCCATTATAAGTGTTCTTCTGTTGATTTTAACAATCAGCTGGTCACCTATATAAGTGGCAGTTTTGAAACAGCCTGAAAGGAGATAAGAACCTCAACCTCATCTTTCTCCCCCAGTCTAGCTCTGAAAGAAAACCACAAAAGTAAAAAAAAAAAAAAATGTTCCGACAATAAATTTCTAACTTTTGTTCAAATTAAGATGTCTTTTTAAAATTTGGACACTGAATCAATTTTTGCATTTAAAAGTAATTCCCAAAATTTCAAACAAATCGGTCTATTAATAAAAAAATTGTAGATGAATGAATTTTTACACAGTTGATTTCCTTCCCCCCTTTTCACCACAGAGACCGGCGGCGTGCATTTGCATTGGCGCCAGCCTACTGGTACGGTGGGGAGGGGAGTTCTATTAGCATAAAAGTTGTGTAAATTCCTCCCCACCAAATAAGAGAACAAATATAAGGGATAACGAAGCTTCCGTAGATATTAAAAAAATACAAAAAACTTCGCAGGCAAAAGAGGATGTCTAATTTTTAATCATCGGCGCGGTGGTCCGCTGACCCCGCCTAGAATGAGCTCTGCTTGGGTTATAGTGACTTAAAAAAGATTTTAGGTAACTATCCATTTTAAAAAAAAAACAACTTGGAATTACTGGAAAACTATCTGCAAGACCTTTGAATGTATCCGCGTCCGGCGTGCGTCTACATTATCTGACTATGATTAGAAGAATTTTAAACGGCGTTTCTTCGTTAAAGAAGGGGGGGGGGGAAATAACTCCCAGCTAACTTAAATAGTTTCGGATCTGCGTTTGAGCCCTGTAAAGCTGTTTTTTTCACCACCACGGTTTCCGCCAACGCCGCGTATGCGCGCGTTTCTGCTCTTACATTATCCCTATGGAAGCTGGACTTCTTCACGCGAGTGATATTTATGATTGGCCGTACTATCGGCGCCGTCATTCCGAAAGAAAGAAAAAAAAATCAAAGAAAGAGAACTGGGAAAGCGAGAGGGGAAAAGGAATAAAAGGAAGAAAAGGCTGAAAATAGGAGGGGAAACTGAATTTAAAGAAAAAAGGAGCCAATTGAAAAAAAAAAGGAAAAACAGGGAAAAAAGGAGCACTGCGGTCCCTGCCGCGTGGTTGAATGATTTGTCACATGGCTTTACTAAAAGGTTAATTTCTTATAAGGACTTGAGGAAAAATTAGATTAAAGAATGAATTTACGGGTTTTCCTTAAAATTTCGATGATGTTTAAAAATTTCTCGCGGAACCCTAGGGTTCCGCGGAACACACTTTGAGAAACACTGCTCTAGAATACAGGGTGGCCGAACGAATTCCCATCGCGTGGCACAGAGCGCGAGAACATCTTTGACACAGCTGGCTGTGCCGCCGTACAGTTCGATGACCTTGTTGCTGGTAATTAAATAGAGACACGACAACGGCTGCACTGTTTCACCGATGCTGCTATACGGGTCATAGGAGGATTAAGGATTCAAAATATCCATTTTTCAATTTCAATTTCATTTCAAACCTTCGTTTACTTCTGAGCATTTGGACCCCAATTTCGTGGAATCCATTCAACTAGAATCCTAGATACACATAAAAACGTTTTATGAAAGCTTTCTATTTGAACGCAATGAGATCACTTTAAAGTCAGTTTTAAAACGCATTTTGATGAACTATCCCGTTAGATAACAAAATTTCTACGATTCGTATCTTCACGAAATTTTGTATAGTTATCACTGGTATCAGTATCTATAGAATGAATTAATATTAAAAGCGAGAGAGAAAAACCTTTTGAAAAATTTCATAGAAATATAAGGGGAAAAGTAAGATTTTTTTCAAATTTCAATTTATAAAGTACAATTTTTAAATTCTTAATTTAAAATTTTTTCTTAAATAGTGTGTTCAAATATAAAGCTTTCATAAAATGTTTTTACGTGTGTTAGTGCTAGTTGGATTTATTTCATGAAATTGGGGTCCAAATGCTCAGAAGTAAGCTAAGGTTTCAAATGAAATTGAAAAATCGATTTTTTGAATTCTTAATCCTCCTATGATCCCTTAATCTTTTTTTTTTTCCCAACTATCAGTGAAAGAGCTAGAATGAGGTGGTTTCGCGGTATGACCACCGCACGTTAAAATGAATTTGACACAGCTGGCTGTAAGAGCCACTATGTGAAAACTTTTCCTATTCTCTAGTGCTTGCAGATGCCTGCAATCCTGAATACCGTATTAGCCCGAATAGAACGCGACAACCGAAATTTTTTCATCCAGATTATAAGAAAAATCCTTTATCCAGACCTCGAGGAAAAGGTTTGAAATACTTGTAGGAAAATTGAAACGTTTCTTGGTTACTCATGAATTCTCTCGATTCCTTTCAGCTTCGCCGGTGTCTCGGATGGTTTGAAAGATTTGAGGACGTCCATGACTTCATGAACAACAACGAAGATATGCGGGAGCTCCGAACCAGTATTGTCAAGTAAGTTTCGATTCAATATCACGAGGAATTGGCCACCTTTAACTCTGCAGCACGACATACAGTGAAATCTCAGTAGAGAACAAATTCCGAGGGACCCAAGATCTAATCCGTAATACTGAGAAATTCGTTGTATTGATATTTCATTAAGAACAGAATTGGTACGATCTTGCTTTTGGTTTTATTCGATCATCTGAAATACTCGTCAAAGCGAAGCTCCTGATAACGCATTTTGACTGCTCAGTCATTTCTTCGTGGACCGCGGGTGTTGCGTTCCGCTGGGTTAAAATCCACGAAGTAGCAACGGGATGGACTCCATGACCAGACGCATATTCTTAACTTAGTTTCTATACTCCTTTAAAATTTAGAAGGTAAGCATCGAAAGAGTGAATACTCAGTACACCGTAAAATCCCACTTAGTACTGAATCTGTGAAACAAAACCAAGGTATAGCGAGAAATTATTGTATTCCAAATTTAAACTCCATTAACTGACATTTTTTTGTAAGGGAGTGGTATACAAAATTTAAAAAGTCATTTCTTGAACATAGAAGAGAAGAATTTTTTGTAAAGCAGACTTTTTCATACCTTCATTTTGAACATTTTTTCGAAGTACATTTCCCACTCGTCTATAATAGTTAAAGGATTCAATTCCGTTAGCCCCTTTATGGGACACTGTGTATACACATATATGTTTGAAAGTAATTTATAATAATGAGAGCATGACTCATTTTTCCTTTTTCATTTCACAGTGACGTATACGCCTGCCGAGTGCTGGGTCGGAAATTTTTGAACGAGTGCTTCGCCCTGGAACGAAATCCCTCGGAGTATGTCCGTGCCAAGCTGTGGTTCCAGAGCCTCTGTGACGTCGTCAACTCCACTTGGGACTCTATCGACGGAGGTCGGGCTGACCTCGACGGTGACCACTCCATCCGAGTGACGAAACAAAGTTCCGTGTACAGAAGTCTGCCCACAGCTGCCAAAGTGAGACTGGACGAGTGGACTGAAACAGTCAACGAAGTCACCAAGATGAAAATCGCCTTCGAATCTAATGTTGAAGAGTACGTGGCTGCCCAGGACCCAAACTGTGGTTCCTGGATTTCTTGTTGCTGCCCTCCTTGCTGCTTCCCTTGGTGGCAGTAGATGGAAATCAAAACCTCCACAGATTGCATCTCGTGAACATCTGGAGAACTCTAGACAGTGCATCCATTTTTACAGAACTTTTTTTTTTAAACTTTCATACTTGAAACCGAACAATAGTTTCTTTTCTTACTGAACTACCCAATTGTAGAAGAATTGTAGATTGGGTCGGCGTCAATCTTTTTTCATTTTTCTGCCAGTTTTCTGTACCTCCGACAGACACAGCCTCCTCATCGTTCAAAAGATTGGATTCAAGCCAGCTCTGACCACCGTCCAACTCCGCCATTTTCAACAAGGCGGGACAACGCAGCTGTGCCTAAAGTGGCGAATTATTCGAATGTGAAGACTCGCATCAGTATCAGTAGCTGTCAGCGCCACTGGATCTCTTTTCGAACAGAAAATACACATGTGTGTCGAACCATGAACTCTTAACTGAACTATGAATTTTATCTTCATTTATTAAAATGACCACCGATTATTTGTAATGTTTCACATTATTTTTCAATACAGATGTTCAAAAATATCAAATTTTTTTGTAATGACATGTCAGTAAAATTCAATAAACCTCTTTAAACTTTTTAATTGATTTTTTAACTGAGCTTTTTTGAAATGCGTAAGCCAGTGGCGTAGCCAAGGGGGGGGGGTAATACCCCCCCCATTAGGAATTTTTTGCCATACGAAATGTATATTTTTCACTCCCTTATCCCACACACCTATACATGTATATGAGTTGCAGTAGTCGTAACCCCCCCCTCATGAAAATTTTCTGGCAACGCCACTGACGTAAGCAGTAAACAAGCTGACGAGTATGAAAAAGTCTGTTCCATGGCATGTCGAGGTCAGAAATACGGAAATGTCAAAATCGGTATACCTTCCACACCCTACAAAAAAAAATGCAAATATCCACACTATCCACCGACAGCAAATGGCACCGAATTACGAAAATGACCCGTTTATCATCACAATACAGGGGTTTTGCTAGAGACCTATTTTTACTTGCCGAATATGTACCATGTAAGGAAAGTATTGTCATCATGAAAAAATTCGACTTCGAGATTTTGGTGTATGGATACGTTTGGAGGTCTTCTGAA
>JAWZYV010005181.1:0-10297 GCA_038373885.1 Cheiracanthium punctorium
TTTTTGGGTGTCATAGCAACCATCAATACATTGTTGCCACAAAATTTCCTTGCAAATCTTAATACAAGTAATCTTTTCCAATTGCTTTTGCTTTCAACACTGGTCATCAGTTGCTGTAGACCTAGGTTAGCTGTAGTGGCACGTGGCCGACCCTGCCCTGGTTGCCGCCTAACATTCCCCGTTTCTTGAAATTGCCAAGGAGTAAAAGGTTGTAAAGGAGTAAAAGGAAGTAAAGGCCAAGGAGTAACACTATATGTATATGTATTTGTCCCTTGCAGATAACCCGACCAGCTGAGCTTCATAATAAACAGCCCAAAAGGAGGCAAAGAAAGCCTAAGAATGTCTTGACGCCGTGATCGATGTATATAATTATGTATATATGTTGTAATATTTTTTGTACATATCCCACATATTTCGCATAATTAGTTTTTAAAATTGTTTATAAAACTAGTAATCAGGTTTTGCATTTTACATAGGAAAATCGATTGAAAGATTTTTAACGCTTTATTTTTTTATATTTCTAATAATTTTTTAGCAAATGTCGTAATACATTTCTATATCCTGGTGAGAGAATTTCTAGTTCAATTGTTTACTGAAAAAATGTTGTTATAAAGAACATGTAACATCTAATATATTGAAAGTTGATCCATTATAGTTGAATGAAATACAATGTTGATGTAGCAGTTTTTATCCATAGTAGTTAAAATGTAATTTAAAAATGTTTACACTTATTCTAATTACACACTTATATTATACATTCATATTTTAAAAGCTTATAACACTGTCTCTGTATGGTTTATTTTTTAAATATCACTTAACATTTTTTATTAATTAAATGCTATAGTATTTATTGTACAAAGTAAAAAAAGAAAGTTAACGTGATTGTGTTTTTTGTAAACTTTTGTTTGTTTAAAATAAATGAAAAATAATCGCAGGATTATGTTTTTTAATTTTATTTTTTTCCATACGTCATCTTCCCACACTTTTAAAACTTTCAGTCTGAGTGGTGAGAGTTAGAATGGTAACATTTAATACTTATTTATTATCTAATCGAATTCCTTCAAAAATCAATTTTCTGTCTGCACTTTTATCTCCATGAAAAGTTATTTTGCAGCTTAATTAAAAGGAAAAACAAGTATGGGACTAAAAGGCTTTCGGCTGTCTACATTTTATTTCCCATGCCATAATTAATATTAGATGTCGTGCGGAAGCTCAATTTTCCAGTTAAAAGTGAATGCAGGCAGTTACGTTAATCGACTTACGATATCGTTACAAATTTTTAAGAGAACTGCTCTTGCTGGGTTTGATTTACTCTAAGATTTCATATTCTTGTCAAATAATTAAATTATGCATTTTGTTTCGTGTAAATCGGCTACAAGAGATAAGAACCTTTAATTTTCCCGGAGCATAACATTAGTTTGACAGTTTACCCGCCAAATGGGCTCAGCAGGTTCAGTTTTGGGAATTGCTTTTGGCGCCAGACTCTGCAATAGTACGCCGAAAGTTAAGAAATTCGTGACATTTGCCAAGGAGTAAAAGGTAGGTAAAAGTAAGTGATATATCTGGATGGGGAGCTCCCCATCCAGATACCAGTCAGAAAACAGCGTATGCTTCAACACTGAGAAAAGAATAACCGATGTGTTCAAGAAACAAGAATAAGGGTGTGGGGTTTCACCCAATAAATCGTCAAGTTCTGGGATTAGAACAGTTAAAATAGGTTGGTAAAAATTATTCAAAGTTGTGCAAGAGGTTAAACATGAAGAATGGCGGGATGAGTATGACATTGGGGTCACTCTGGGCAGGTTCACCCAGTAGTAGGTGCCTATGGGTAAGCCTGGTATGACCGATTCGGAGACGGGTCAAAATGACATCGTGCCTTCGATTAGGATGAGAGGGCCAGCAGGTAAGAGTGGGGTATATATTATGGAGTTTATTTTCTGTTGCACAACTCCATTCACTGATCCAATTGCCTCCGATTAGATAGGAAATCCCGAATTTTATATCTCTAAGGCAAAGGGCACGCATAAGGAAGAGTAGCATGTTTAGCGAAATAGTCTGCTTCCTCATTGCCATGAATCCCGATGTGGCTCGGAACCCAGCAGTAAAGAATATCACAGCCACTATTGGTAAGTTGTCTATGCAGGACTTCACTATATAACTATTAGAAGGAGAGCCAGAATGGAAGTTTTCCAGAACGCTTAAAAAGAGTCTGAATTTTAAAGCATTTTTCGTCGGAAGTAGAGATGAACCTGAGGCTTTCGTAAACAGCAAGAAGTTCGGCAGTGAATACAGAACGAAAGGTAGGGAAGAGGTGTAGCTGCATGCGAAAGAACGATTTGTACAGGCAAAGCCAACATGGCCCTCAGACTTTGAACCATAAGTATAGAGATTTTCATAGTTATAGTACTACTTGGCTTCATGGTCATGGAATAGTTGTTTGTATATTTGAGGATCTGTGTTTTGTTTCGAAAAGCCCTTGAATAGTTGTAAGTAGGTGGTGTTTGAGGCATCCCAGGGAGGAGTTTCAAAAGGGGAGGAAGATGAGACTTTAATATCCTCTAACCAAGTACCAGTAAGACTCCGGCGACTTCAGAGTCCGAAATGGGGAGTGCAAGATGGGCGGCTCTGATAAAATCGATGTAAGTGATTATCTAAAAATTGGTGTCTTAAAGATTGTGAAGGATGAGAAAGTATCCGAAAAAAATGTGTTGAGTGAAATCTGATGGCGAGAGTCAATGAGCGATGGTTCATGACAAATGGTGTAAAGACTCTGAACGGATGAAGTTCTAAAAGCTCCAGAACAACATAATGCAGTATGATGCGCGGTGTCTAATCTTTAAAACTGACTTGCCGTCAGACCCATAAATGCTGCAGGCATAGTCTATTTTGGACCGAATAACTGCTCCATATATGCGTAACATGGCGTAGTGTTCGCCCCCCCCCCCACAAGGTATTGGAAAGCACTTTTAAAATATTCAAATTCCTTTCGTATTTGCTGCGAAGATAAGTATGTTTAGCAAAAGTGAGTTTCTTGTCAAAGTATACCCCTAAAAGCTTGGCAGAATCATGGACTTCTAGTCATGAACTTTGATTTGCATATGAAGGTTTCTTCCGTTTCCTGCTAGGCTTTAAATTATGGATGATTTATTTTATGTTAATTATCGATGAAAGTGTTTGCTTAATTTCGTTAAAACCATGTGCTCCCCTAATTCTTTTGATCAGTTAAATATAGATAGGGAGAGTGAACTAATAGTAGGAATTGAAAAAAATTCAGATGCCTTTGAGGAAAGAAAAAAAGTTTTAAACTCTTGCTTTAAAATATGACGAATATGAATTTTATATTTACACAGCTTGTTTGTATATTGACTTTTGATTGCATTTTCTACGGCCACCACCATGGTCCAGTGGATAGGACCCTAAACATGGTTGATGACTGTAGAATGGAGGTCCAGATTTCTGACCTAGAGCGTGGTTGTCGATCCAACGATCTTTGGCGTCTTTTCTAATGATTTAACCGCGAATATGCGTTACAAGTCCTTTACGTCTTCTGCCAAGCGAACTCCGTAGGCAGATACCAATCGTGTAAGTTTGTCTTGGCACAATATAGTAGTACCTCGACTTACGCAGTCCCAATGTCACACGATTTTTAAATATTGCCGATTCTTATTTTATTTACTTTGAAAATAACGCCTGCTCACAAATATAATGAAATTATTTTTACATGAATGTATTATCAAAGATTCTATTCAACATTTTCCCCCTTAAATTTTATTTTCAGTCACCGGTCCCCCAAATGAAAATTTGAATGTATTTATATGCGAAAGGGACGATATCGATACTAGGCTATTTCAGTCACGTGTTGGTGGAAAATAAATTTGAACCAACGAGATAAGGATCGAGTATCAACAGTCACTACCGTTGCAGTTGACGGTCAAGTTGCAGTTGGTTGAAAAATTGCGTCAAACGATAAAGTGCATTGTACTCGGACTTACGCGAATTCGGCTTGCGACTTAGTCATTCGGTCATACCTATCACTAAGGTCGGGTCACTACTGCGCGCATTCATTTTCTACAGATATTGGAAAATAAGTCTGTTTCTTAATTTCAGCCTTCGACCAGCCCATACCGGTACCTCCCCCTTGTATCTGCCCAGAAGTGCCCCCCGAAGAAATTCACCTGTTCTTCGGATTTGGAGTTGTCGACTTCCTCAGATGCCCAAGGCACCCACCATCGCACAGACCGATGAGAACTTTATTGAAACGCGACCGCCTCGCAGCCTCCAACAGGTAAGTGTGGGCAGGTTTCGGCAATAGATGTTCCCGGTGCGTTTCTCATTTTCGGGCAGTTCCGTTCTGTCCGCGGAGGGGGTTACTTTGATTCTTCAGCATCATCAGCAACGCCGTAGCATCTTCGTTGTCTGAAATGAGAACCCCATCCACTGAAACATACTACCGCACATCAGACGCTGGCGATGATAGTAACGATGACTCATCACCTTCTTCAGGTTTTGGAAGCACGCAGCCAAGTTGGTACCACCTTCCATTAAGTACTGATTATATATCCAGTACTCGGACTTACGCGAATTGGGCTTGCGCCTTAGTCATTCGGTCCTACCTATCTCTAAGGCCGGGATAAGACTGCGCGCATTGATTTTCTACAGATTTTGGAAAATACGTCTGTTCTTTCTTAATTTCAGCCTTCGACCAGCCAATACCGGTACCTCCCCTGTGTGTCTGCCCAGAACTGCCCCCCCCCGAAGGAATCCACCTCTTTTTTTGGATTTGGAGTTGTCGAATTCCCTAGATGACCGAGGCGCCCACCATCGCCCAGGCCGATGAGTACTTTTTTGGAACGTGATCGCCGCGCAGCCTCCAACAACAAGCAAGTGTGGGCAAGTTTAGGCAATAAATGGTCCCGGGGCTGTTCGCACTTTCGGGCAGTTCCGTTCTGTCCGGAGAGGGGGTTACTCGTTGGATTCCCTGCATCCTCGCACCCAGAGGACCCGGGTAGGGTGTCATCTGGGTGAGATTGCCTTGCACCATGGTGTTAAAGACATGGTGCGAATTCCTTGTTAAAGACATACACACAAGTTTCTCTTTCTCTTCCCCCCCCCCCCGTTAGTACAGAAAATTTTTCATTTCCCAAGCTGAGATTTCTCCCCCACCACCCCTTAGGACAGATTAAAATGTAAAATATATGTGCATATGTAAAATGCTGCTTACTCTTTGGCGATATTTTAAACTTCCCCGAGAAAGTGCATTTCTGAGATGCATATTGACATAGTCGGGACGTATGTCGTACCTATCCGCTGGACAGATTACTCACAAAACAACTCGAAAAACATCCAAGAATGTTTGCGCGGATTTCAGTTCTTATCCCTTTGGCAATACAAACATTTCTGACAGAGGTTTTCTCAAATGCATATTGCAATAGCCTGTATATCTGACAAATCTAATTGCAAGATTGATTCCTGGATTCTTTTGTGAATGTTTGCGCGGATTTCAGTTCATCCTTATCCTTATATAAACTATGTCTCAATGCGCATGCTCTATAATCACAAATACATCGAAAACCGTTTCCGTCCTCTGCACTTAACATATTAAAGCACAGCGATCTAGTTTTAGACGGTCGCAAAAATATTTAAACATTAATCTCTCTTCCTATTTCTCAAAACAAAAAACAAACGATTTCCGCAAAGTACTCAGCTATAACAAAGTTAAATTTTACCCTTTCATTGTTTTAAAATGTGAGCTTCAGATTAAGCACTTCAGTAACACTTTTGTATACTTCAGATATATTTTCAAGTAATATATAAAAACATCCCTATATTGAACTCGACAAAAATTTGTCAGTACATTTTACATGAATTACAAAACTGGAAAATAAAAACTTTCAGTTTTTATATATTTCTGCACAAAGTTAAGATAGATAAATAAAATTTCAGTTGAGATACAAAGGCTTAAGCTGTTGTAAAATTAGTATAGTCTATTCTTGGAAATATTAAAATTTACGAAAACAAATTTGTTGAATTAGTCTTAAAGTTAAGCTGCCCTTCTCGCTTTCTCCCAAAGAAAAAGCAGAGTTTAATCTGTTTTTGGCTCCTCTTCCCGGTCACTTTGGTATTCGATCGTTTGGGCAGCATATTTACTGCTTGGCTTTTGCTGTCGACTTAACTGCTTTTTTCTGAAATTCCTGCCGGGCTTCAAAACCTTCTCGACCATGCATGTGGCATTTTGAGCAACTTTGGTTTGGAAATAAATCCTGAAAGTCTCTCTTATGTTCTGCATTATAGGCGTGAAAGAAACCCACATGGACGTAATAAGAAGCCAATGCCGCAGCAACCTGTCCAACCTACTTTAGTCGACCAACGGAAGTCTTGCCAAAGAAGACCAATGAGCTGGATCCCACCCCCGTCTTTAAAATTTAGTCGGTCGTTAACTCTGCCCCCCCCCTTGTGGTCACTTGGGGTGAGGAACGTCAAGCGGCTCTTGTCATTTGCTAAACGGTGATGTCCTAAGTTGTTGGAGCAGTTGACCAAAAAAGTGGATCTGCCCAGTCGACAGCTATCCACCGAAGATTTCGTAGAACAATTTGGGAAAAATTACACGAATACAGAGGATTGGTGAATACTCCCAAAGAATTCTAGATTGGTTGTTTTATTTGTTCTTTTGTTATAGTATGTCCAAAACACTAGTCTATTTAAAAAATTGAGATGGCTTCTCATGCAGTTAGCCTTGAGGATCCGAAAAAAACTGATCTGCCAATGTTATTTAGCAGCAAACCACCCCATTCGCAAATGACTGGGTAATTTATTTACAAGGTCACCCCTAAAGCCTTTCAAGACATAGTAACTCTCGCAAAGTTTGGCAACTTTTTGTAAAATATTGCAAATCAGTTGCTAACCCTGTTTCCAAGTTTAAAACCATCTAGCTTAGTGATATATCTTATATGTTAGTAAGAAACCTGATCTGAATGCTTTCGAAATATTGTATCTTACTTCAGTTTGTACTTACTATTTGTATGTAGTTTTAAAATGCTGTTCGATAGTGGTTTTTCTTTATAATCGGTACATACTTTATCCTTTTCCTTTAACCAGGCTCTGAGAAGGCTGTGCTTGTTCAATGCCATTTGTACCTCAAAATATGGAGCTCCGGCATCGGAATTCTGTAGTCTGACGGCTAACCACTTTTATCTGGCGGCATTCTGTGGAAAATTTTAGCATGATACTAGATTCTGGCGTGTATTCTCCGATTAGATTGGGTATTCTGATGCATGCGTTTCGTTTTCCTTAGATGGAGCAGTAATAGCTCCTCAACAAGTTCCAACAGTAATGCCAGCAGTAATAGCTCTTCAACCCTCCTTCAGATTTTGATTGGTATTTGGGATACAATTGGGTGCCACCAAACACACAATGTTATTAGGCTGCATCTGCCAGGAGCCTACTTATCAAAATCATGTTATAATTTAAGCTTTGTAACCAAAAATGATTGTTTACTTCAGCATTTTTGCTTTCTGTTGTGACTGATTTCTCTCTTTAAGAATGCGTCACGACAAGAGGATATTAACACATATAGATATTTAATTAAAATTAAAAAACACGAGCAAAGAATGACTACATAGAACCTCGCAAGAGTTTCGCCATTGTTGATTTTAATTTTTTAACTACCTGTTAATCGTTGTTTTTAACTATCATAAATTGTACCGAAAATCCATTTCCCTTTTTGATATAAACTAGATTATCTTTTTACAAAAGTTTTTTCTTTTTTTTTTGAGGGGGGGGGGCTTTTACGAATGCATAATGGTAATACTATTATTCTTTGAGGATTATTAGCCGCCTGATATAATTTACATGTTTACATATACAATTTACATAGGATTATCTCGAGGATAACATCCTACCGCACATCAGACGCTGGCGATGTTAGTAACGATGACTCATCACCTTCTTCAGATTTTGGAAGCATGCAGTCAAATAAGTTGGTACTATCTCCCATTAAGTACCGATTATATCCTCAACGACAGTTTAGAGATAATACTCCATTTTAAGCACAATTCAATAAGTAAAGAATTGCAACTCCTTAATTTTCATTTAAAGGATGTAAATAATACTTAAAGCTCTTTAAAATGGTCTTGCAGAGTTGGGTATTAGTGCTTGAGGTCATACCTCGCCAAATTTGGTGGCATTGCACTGCTAAATTTGTTGTAAGGACTTGTTGGAAAGTGTTTTATAATCAATGCATTTGGCACGATTGGTTATTCTTGGGAAGGGTTTGCTGTCACCGTTTTTATGAATTCCTTGACTGGGTTGCATATTACATTAGTGTTTAAAAAAAAACTTTATTAATGAATTTCAAATCTAAACTATTTTTCTTTTTTGGCAGATGTTTTTGATGATTCTTCATCGATGTCATATGTATCTACTCTCTCTGAACTCCAAACTCTCTCCACGCTAACGTCGTATGAATCGCCGGATGCTGGCGATAATAGCAGTGAGGATGATTCTACTGATGATTCATCACCCTCTTCCGGTTTCGGGAATATGGGGTCAAGTAAGTTGGTTCTATCTTCCATTAAGTACAGATTATATACCCAGTTGAAAAATAATGTAGATCATCATAATGCATAATTTGTCTCATTGAAATAAAGATCGATATATCATTGTGTATGAATACCAGCTCCAATTCTAAAACTTCTTCAAAGCTAGAAAGCAGGACATTTAAGTTTACAGGAGTGAAATTGAGAACGCGCAAAATGAAAATAGAACAGTGAAAATCAAATCTGTTATTTTTAATTTTCCATCGGCAACTACAACAGAAATAGGGTTAGCAAAACTAGAACCGAGTTCTGCTGTTTGTGGTTACAGGGAATTGTTGCAAATAATGGTTGGCGTGCCAATACAAAAAAGCTCATGAAGAAACAAACAGGTTGGTTGGTTGGTTGGTTGTTGTTTAATGGCACAAGGTCCAGAAAGGACATACTGCGCCAGACAATGTGTATTTAGTATAAAATAACGCTTTTGCGTAAAAGTTGTTGTATAAAACATGTAAAGCTAAAATCCATAAGGTCTAAAACTGATAAAATCAAACTGTAGAAAGGTAAAAAGTAGATAAAAGTAAGCCAAGGACATCTGGATGGGGGCTCCCATTCAGATACCAGTCAGAGAAAGGTGTATATTTCACACTGAGTAAAACAGATTGACACGTCGAAGAAATGAAAATAAATTACAGTGAGGGGTTTCACCCAATATATCGTCAAGTTTGGGATGAGAACAGTTAAAAAATATTTGGTAAAAATTATTAAAAGCTGTACAAGAGGTTAAAATGTGACGAATGGTAAGGTGAGATTGACAATGTGAACATTCTGGGGCAGGTTCACCCAGAAGTAGGTGTTTATGGGTGATTCTCGTATGACCAATACGGAGACGAGTCAGAATGACATCATGATTTCGATATGAAAGGGATGACCAATGAGTGAGGGAAGGTCGGATAGAATGCAGTTTGTTTTCAGTTTCACTATCCCATTTACTGGTCCAACTGCTTTTTACTATGCTAGAGGTACCGGACTTTATGTCATTGTATGCGAGATAGCCAGTGTAGGGGATTGTAGCTTGCCTGGCTAAACTATCCGCCTTCTCGTTGCCCAGTATCCCAATATGACTGGGTACCCAACAGTAGAGAATATTGTATCCACGATTTGTCAGTTGTTCATGCAGACGTAGCACTTTGGTTATATAGCTATGAGTGAGGGAGCCCGATTTTAGATTGTTTAGTACACTGAGGGAGTCGGAGTAGATGATATACCTTTTTGTAGTCATTTTAGAGATATATAACAGGCTTTCATGTATGGCAAGTAATTCAGCAGTAAAGATTGAACAGAACGGAGGGAGAGTATAGCTGCAGGTATAGTTACTTCCTACGAAGGCGAAGCCGACATGATTCCCAGATTTGGAGCCGTCAGTGTATATTTCTGTATATTTTTTATATGTGTTTTTGTGGTCTGAGAACAACTGTTGATATATTTTTAGGTCGGTACCCTGTTTAGTAAAGCCATTAAATGGTTGGAGGTACGAGGTCTGCAGTGTAGTCCATGGTGGCGTTTCATGAGGAGAATTAGGGGAGACTTTAACATTCTCCAGTTGTGTACCAACTAGACTCCTACGGATCCTTAAACCAAAGGGAGGAGTGCATGAGGGGCGATTTCCATATTGGCGGTCCAAATGTGTGTCCGACAGTGCGTCCCCCAAAGGGTGGGAGGGATGAGTCAGGATGCGAAAATAATTGTTTAATGATAATTTGTGA
>JAWZYV010005182.1:0-24226 GCA_038373885.1 Cheiracanthium punctorium
GCAGATGACAATACCAGAGTATTTTTAACTTAATTCGGAGATAGTTTACTTTTAAATACATGGTAGCAGTACTCAAACACACGTGTATTTGTGATATGCATTATGCAATCTTAGCTTACTTTTTTTTTTTAAATTTATGTTCAAAGAAAATTTTAGAAATGTTTACTTATTTTACGTAGTAAGTTTGATAAAATTTTCTAGTGTTTAAAACATATATTTTTAATGATTCTCTGCTTACTACAAAACACACATTCAGTCACAATGACCCTGAATGTTGGCTTTTCCTAAAAATTATTTTTTTTTTCTCTAGTGCTTAAAATGTCCAAAACCTTAAAATGAATAAATATACTATATATGCACTTGTTTTATACAATTTTCTGGAATAAAAGAAATAAGCACTTTTATGACCGTTTTCTTGATAATAATACGACGGTTAAGGGGTTAAATTCGCTCTATTTTTAATTTGAGTTTTTGTTTCAGTGCTAATTTATGTATCGTGCTTTATAAGTTTCATGCCTATTGACGGATGTTAGAGCACAGACGGACAGAACGAAACGCATAAACACTTTTCAACATTGGAAAGTGTTAAAAAGTAATGAATTTTAGGTCTGGCTTCTTCAAACTGTAGTACGTAACTAAGGGGTTTATTTCAGGCCACTGAACCATATACCATAAAAGCAGACGTTTCTCAGTTTCCAAGTCACCTGTAAATACAGGTATATACTCTGCAATCTCCCTAGTTTCTGAATATGTGCATTGATATCACGCACTAGACGTTTCGTATTTGTGTTTCCTTTTATCCTTTACGTTTTTCCTTTTTAGCCACAACATTTCAAAACTTCGAAATAAACACACTATCGAGACTTAATTCCACGCAAAGTAAAACGTGTCTCCTGTAAAGAGCCTAAAAGGGAAATGCGAAAAAAAAAAAAAACCACGTTTAGTCCACATTTTCACGAAGCAAATCTCTGGTGTATGAAGTTTTTTTAAAAGCAAACTTTTTTGAATTTTTATTTTTATCAGAAAAAAAAAACCTTCTAAACGCGAGTTTGCTTAGACGTATGCTTTCCGTTAAAATTATTAAAGTTTCCTAAAAGGCTAAAAATATTTTAGAATGATGCGGCTGTTTTATAAGTTTTAATATTTTTTTAGCGGCTCCTGAAAAGGAAGGGGTGCTGTGTTGAACGAGTATTTTTTATTTTATTTTATTTTTATTTTTTTATGTATGTGTGTATAGCGATCGTTTTTTACCTCTTGGATCCATTTCAAAATTTCCTTTTTTATTGGAAAGGGGATAGCTCAGGGGTGATCTATTAATTGAACGTTCTGATGATAGTATCATTCCAAAGATCGGAACATGTGCACCTTAAAGCAGTGCTTCCCAAACTTTCAATAATTGTGACCGAATTTTCATCGTCCACCCCCCCCCTCCTTCAATACAATAACAACGTATCGAATGCAATAAGAATGTATTTTGACGAGAAAGCTACAATACGACCTTAATTATAAACTGTAAAAATGATCAAGATAAGCATTATTAGTATGTAATTAATTTAGTATTGATAAATTAATTATCAAATATATACTGCAGTACTGATGCATTTATGTTGTTATATGAGTGTAAATGTGTATTATTATTTTATATTACGTCAAAATGCATTTTCCCCTTCCTTTCACTAAATTATTACTTTTTTCAAATAATTTGTTATTTTCGCGCCCTCCACGTAGGGTTATGACGCCTCCCTGAGGGGGGTGCGCCCCACAGTTTCAGTCGCTGCCTTAAGGGGACCAGGTTCGCAAAATTCGGTCAAAAACCGATTATTATTTTTTCATTGCATTAAATACTTTAAAATTTTATTTTTCTAACGATATATTACACTTGCTTATCTGAAAATCAGAAGTATTAGAAATTTTTATATTTCCCCAAGGTACTTCATAGTTAATATGCCATCTAAAAATCTGTAAAGCGGATTTTCTCAAAACTATGGATTTTACAGATTCGTGTTCCTTTTTCTCAGTATCTATTAAACTTATGAACTCAATTTTTTCATGACAGATATATCCTATTATATGACATACTTTAACGTGGCCGTTTGTTAATATATTGAGAATTATTCATTTTAGGCAGCATTATTCTATCAAAATGCAAATTTAAAACACCCAAAAATGCAAATTTAAAAGTGACTTTCAGTAAAAAATTAATAATAATTTTTAATTTTTATTTAGTAAAAAACTGGCGTGTTAAAGTAAATTAAATATATTATTCTAATAACTGGTAAAATTTTCTGATATTATCTTTATAGCGAAGATACGGCTTACCCGGTCCCCTAACATAAATTTTATTCAGTAAAGAATATTAAATCTTGTTCTTGACAATAAAGTAAAATGGATGTAAAGTAAAATGAACATTCGTGAGGGCTTGTAAAGTTAATTTTTCTGCATTCACGTGCATCATAGCCTAATATTTCTCTTCTATGACGTAATAAAAATTCCCGCTTTATGTGGAATCTTCCAGAGATTTTTCTGGAAGCTCCTTATAGCTTCTTAGTCACCTGTAAATACAGGTATGACAGACAAACGAAGCAAGAATTAAAGAGAAAAATTTAGTTTTTCACCTATTTGTGTGTACCCCCACACTGGAATAGACTCACGTGCATGTTTGTGAGTGGATTTAAGTCAATGTATTTTTCCCCTTACAATAAGATGATATTTTTTTAAAAGCAGAATGATAAAATTAAATTTTTCAACGAAAATAGATATGATTTGGAGTTAAAATACGAATAAATAGGATCATTTATTTAAAACATATGTTATAACTTCTTTTTTTTTTGAGCCCCACCGTTTGGGAAGCGCTGCGTCTTGCCTACTTACGAATACAGTCTTGAATCCAGTCTTGAATCAATTGGAATTGGAAAATTCAATCTTGAATTGGAATACAGTCTTGAATCCGCTCTAGGTTAAAAAAGTTGAGAAATAAATACAGACACATAGACCCTGTTCAGTTTCTTATAAACAGTGCTTCACTCACGTGTACCATCCGATTGTGTGAGAAAGCTGCCCCGTAACAAAGAAAAACAGAAATGATACCCAAAAAAGGACTCTTTTATTTTTTTACACCAAGAAAACAACATAATCCCGCGTCAATAAGAAACAAAGTCTACTTGGCGGGAGGAGGGAGATTCAATCCAACGTTTTCTCGTGACTTGAGCACCGCCAAACCACAAAAAGCGGAAACAAAAGTAATAAGCATTTCCAGTTTTGCATAGTCAAAGAACTCTCTTTGTGTAGATGCATATTTTTATTCTTTTCTTAACCCCAGAGTCATACCAAAAGTGGATGTGACTCCATTTAAGAGATTGCTGGCGGGATGGAAAGTGCCAAGAGAAGAAGAAAGCAACCATGAGACAGCTCAACTCCCGTCTTCTCCCCGAATAAATGATTCCAAGTTCCCCAGGAGTTAGAGGCACTCTGAATAATGCTGATGAAAGTGAACTTTTTAGCAAAATCGTGTGATTTTTACTGTCCGAATATGTACCCTGTAAGGAAACTACTGTCATCATGAAAATATTCGATTTCGACATTTGGGTGTATCGACACGTTTGGAGGTCTTCTGAATTCATTCATGCTATTTTTACGAGATGTGTGTGTGTGTGTGTTTATGTGTATGCGAGTGAATACGATAGCTCCTAAACGAGGCATTCGATGGATCTCCAATTGGGTATATAGGTCATAAACAGCCGACGCAAGACCGGTATTGATTGGGGTGTGTATAGGACTTGTAGTTCTTCTACAGGGCTACGACAAACATTTCTTTTACAGGATAGCCTATGGGAGGACATTCTTGAAAGTGCGCTAGCATTTAAACGATACATTCGATGGAGCTCCAATTGGGTATATAGGTTATAAACCACCATTATAAGACTGGTATTGAATTGGATGTACATAGGACTTACAGTTTTTCTACCGAGTTACGAACAAGATTTCTTTTACAGGACGGCCTATGCGGAGACATTCTTGAAAGTGCTGTAGCGTTTAAAGGGTGCATGCAATTGATCTTCCATTTGTTATATATGTTTGAATGATTCGTCGATTCAAATTTATTTAAATGCTGGGTCATGATCTTAATCGTAAGTTTTCGGAAAGTCGAGTGGAGACACTCCAGATTTTTTAAATTCGAACTACGATCTTAAGACAGACAGATTTATCATGTATGGACACTGCAAAGCTTAAATTAAATTCTCATTCCATACGCGGCAGAGCAGACATCTTTGACAGTTTATTTTTAATCTTCGTTTTTCATCATTGAAAATCATTCGTTTCCTTCATTGTCAATAAATTCTTTTTAAAAACCACTCATCCTACTATAGAGTTACTAAAAAGAAATTGAAAGTACTTACGTATTATCCCGGCGGTCATTCTCTCCAAATTATTTTTTTCGTCAAACATGCTGGCAAACTGTTGCCAATCGTATTCATAACCATCGATGGTTATTTTTTGTGTGATTGTGTGTTTGTTGTGAATTTCATGTGTCCGACATTTATAGGGTGAAAAATCGCTCGTCTTGGCGGACCGCCGGGATAATACGTAATACCAAAAAGAGATGCACAATGAGAGGCTACAATAGTTCTAAATACAAAATCTCAGCATTCTACGGTTAAAAGTGTTGGAGTGATGCGAAATACGTCATTTTAAAAGAACATTTTAAAAGAAAATATTGATAAATATTACTTACAAAAGGAAGACTGTGCGATTAATATGCGTGATTTCAAACTCCATTTTACTCGCGATTTCGTGACGTTGTTATTTATTGCTTTAATTTTTAACGACACACGTGTAAAACGGATCAACATGATTAATGATACATGAAAATGGAACACAGATTCTGAAGTTATTTCAGCAGTGGAGGCTTCTTGGAAGCAGCTTCCAGAAAAGGGCTTCTCTACCTGTTTTGAAAGGTGGGTTGAATGAATGGACCGTTGCATATCATCTAACGGAAGGTATTTTGAAAAAGAAAGATGTATTTTTTGCTGCAAATATATTTCTTGATTTTACTCACAGTTTTTATGGAATGACCTTTGTATCAGGTTGTAACGAAAGTTTTCCGCCAGATTTGCTTGAGTCAGCTCACGCAGTACCCAGCTATTGACCTTATATGTCAAGTTTATGCGATGCTTAGCGCGACTAATGGACATGACACTAAAGTCTAACTCTTTTAGCTAGCTCTCGTGGATGAATATTTTATCTTCTTCCACAAATTCTCGTAGGCGGGCCACATCAGCATCAGTAGTCCGGTCAGAGCGCTCTGCTTCTTTAATATCCTAGTCCTCGTTTTTGAACTTTCGGTGCCAAATCTTCACAGTGTCATAGGATACAACAGTAGTACCTTAAGCTGTACACATGATTCAGTGTCATTCTGTAGCTGACCTTTTGCGACAGAACTGAGAGTAAATGATGGATCAATCTGGTAGCGTGGTAGTTCCATTTCAGAAACCTTATACTTAATCATAACGATATTGTTTTACGGATTTCACAACACAGTGCTCTAAAACAAGTCTTTTCTTTCAAATAACAAAAATATTTTTACAAAATATTGGCAAAGACACCAACGCGAAATGCTTGTGCAGGCAATACTTGGAGTGGCGGAAAACTTTCTTTACAACCTAATATATACCGCGATATTTTTTTACCGCCTGGATCTATTTCAAAAATGCTTTTTCCATTGGAAAGGGGGTAGCCCCCTATTAATTGGGTCCCATTCTGATGATACTATTGCCTCACCATGGCACAGTGGTTATGTCATTGCAAATGGTAGACGGCCGAAGTGTGAAGGTTCCGGGTTCGGTTCCTATCGCGCGGCTGTCGATCTCACTGTCTGGAGTTTTGGTAGGTTTTCTCCAGATGTAATGTGAATGCGCTTTAGAATCACTTAGAAAGTTCTACCACCAAGGCACTCCCATCCCTCCATCTTTGGCAGAGCGCCCTAGCGTAGCGTGGGGGGGGGGGGTGTAAAATGTTGAAAGTCACTAAGGTTTGCCATTTTTGATGATTTTTCTTAAAGTTTGGTGACAAAAAAATAAGTCCTCAGAACGCGAAGCTTGGCGATATCTTCCAAATTAGAGTATAGAAACACGGAAACGTGACAATTTATCATAAAGGATGTATATTGTTAGAATATGACTGTAAAATACCTTCAGGCGATTTTAATATACATTTCAGTTCTGAAAAGTGTTTTATGTCACAAGAAAGGTAAACACGGGCACATTCATGATGAATGATACACTTTCCAAATAGTAGGGTTATAAATGTGAAGCACAGCTAGAAAATTCCTGTCGAAGATTGTTGAAGAAGAACAATGGATGCTTTTTTGGAACAACGAAGGCAAACACTAACCACTGGTGAATAAGGATACACTTTACAAGTGAATGGAACGAGGAAGACAAATAGGGACGACGCATGGATCATGATACGTTTTTAATAGACACTTTAGTGCGTAGTTAAAATACGAAAGTGTTTCAGATGGTTTTTTTTAATGACTATGTCTTTTTATCTCTCAGCCCCTTTATTGAAAATTGTCCAAAAAAACGTGACATAAAAAAGCAACATAAAAGTATAATTCTGTATAAAGCACAGCAAGTATAAGCACAAGCAAGGAAGTGAATAAGTGTACGCAAGTCTAAGACAAGTACTCCATTGCGCTGATTTTCTGTTGCCACAGCTCTGATAAACAATGGAATCTTTGAAAGCACTTTTTAAAGTTGAATGGACCCATCTGTAATGCAGTTAATCACATATTTATAATTCATTTTCATTCAGTTAATTCACACATTTATAATGACTACTCTTTTCCCTTTACCTATTCTAAATTGAATACTCTTTGCCATTTTTAAAACTCCCATCTATGCTTAATGCAATTTATCTTTTTCTTAAATTACTTTGGTTTTTAGCATTTGCAACACAGTTTGTGGGTGCCTTTCGTCTGAGAATTCATTGTTTTCTTCACTCCCACGGGGTTTTAATAATTTTGCATAGGTTACATTTTATCTCTATGGATCCCCCCGTGGCGTGTCACATTTAAATTTTAGCATACTCGGATAAAGCGCAATGTTTCTTTTCATTTTTACAATCTGGCGATGGGATTGGGTGACAGTTCCTTTTTAGCGCTCTGCTCTATCACCAGATTGGCTTTGGGTACTCGCACCTTTTTCACCACTTTAGTCTCTGCCCTCTAAGGTCACTTCATGTCGCTATTTTGCCAGCCACCGCACTAATCGTATATAATTTGGAATGATTGATAATGCCAATAAAATACAGTATAACTTTCTATCGGTATGGAGTTCCGGGTTATTGCTTAGTTCCACTATACGATAGAATAGAATAAATTATTTTTCGCGAGTGTAAAATGTTTCCCACTGGAATTTACACCCCCTCTTATAAAGAAATAAAATCATAAATTAGATAGAATGTCCCGTAATATCGGGGCCATGTATCACAACCTTTCACTTTTGGGACCCCTTAAAGCAGCCCCGAATGAAAGTGCTTCTTCCGGGGTAGGTGTGGGTCTGGGGAACATTATGACATTATTTCTATGTTATCGCCGAGTTCTTAAACGCAGCTGTTTTTCAACGGAGAGCTCTAAACAGTAGGCCACTCTAGGTGTATTAGATATATATATCTTTTCTAATCTCGTGTAAGTGGGGATGTGTCATCCATAGATTCTCTTTTGGAAGGGTTTTACTGAATTGTTTTAGAGGAATCCTATGCGAGGACAAGGAAATGCGCACCCAAAAGTGTGGGAGAGAAGGTTTTTTTTTTTGGAAGTACAGTGATGTGTACAGTAGGTTTTTTCTTATGACTCTTCAATCTGACGAATGTGCCAACTATTCTAACAATGAAGTATAATGGTTTGTACCTTTTTACTTCTTTGTACTCCCATGAGAACTTGAAATATCAGACCATTTTCTGCATTTATAGCATACCGTCTTCCGTGCGAGAATGAGAATGGCAAAAACTGGATCGGTTTACACAGAGAAATGCGGATTCAGGATACTGTTCACGCGGGCCAATAAGAAAGCAGGGATTATGAAGTGGGTTCTTTGAGAGCCAATAGGCAAGCAGGAAATTATATGGAATTAGATCTGAAATCTTCAAGAAAGCAGCAACCGGAAGTATTATTGTGGAATGGGTTGCGGCTCGTAGCTTCAGTTGGGGGTGCCGCTTAATCAAAATGGACCCATTGCTCTAATGTTTCTTGAAAAGCAAGAGTAGGTCAATACAGCAAAAGGTCCAGCAAAATACTGTTTTCGAGTCCAATTGGATAATGCATTGTCCTTAAATCGGGCGAAATTTCGGAGATGATCTTTAAAAAAATGTTGCAGTACCTCTACAAACGTCATTTTGTGAGTCCTTGTAAAAGAGCTTCAGAGTCAAAGAACTGAAGAGTAAACGATTGTTTCAGAAGAACGTACGGCCAGCACCACAGGAATGTACAGAGCTCGTACAAAAAAATAAAACAAACAATCGTTGAAATGTTAACAATAAAAGCACAGCGTTTCGGTTCCAACAACGAATCCGAAAGCACTTCCAAATCCACTTCGATAGGTCACACTCTCTCTTTTATATTTCTTCTGGGCAGGATACAATGCCATACTGAAATACAGTAGAGTCTCGCTTATCCGACCTTCGTTTATCCGACATTCCCTGTTATCCGGTGCAGAGATGACTTTTTTTTTTCAATCTGAAAAATTCTTTAATGGTCATGTTTTGATTTTTACACCTTCACTATACAACGTAAAAAACACTGTGTCTTCCCATCGCCTTTGCTTCCTATCCCCCCCCTTCCTTTTCGATATACTGCACCCTTAAGATAATTATGGAAGAAGATAAAAAAGATAATTATGGAAGTTCATTTTTTCCAAAGCTTTCATGTATTTTTAGAGCATAATTATGATGCAAGATTATAATGTATAATATAAAATATGTATGCATTACGTTTAAGGAACTTTTTCTTGACTCCTCCGTATTATCCGACATTGAGCCGGCCCGTTTATGTCGGATAAACCAGACTCTACTGGCTCTAGTTTTTCCTAGAGTCGCACAATGCTCGTTTCCTCACAATAAGACCCGCATGAGAGGAAAGCGACGTCGCAGTTTTACTAACCAGGTCTGAAGCTTTTTCGTATCCAGTCCAATAAATTGTGTCTGCGATTCAGGAGATGGGCAGTTTCAGACTTTTTTAATAAACTATTGCGAAGAAGTTCTTATGCTGTGCTTTATATATATATCTATAAAAATGGATCCAGTCATAGAAATATTTACTTTTGGCTCGTTTCGATAAGTATCCAGTTCCTCCAAGTTTCTTTAAAAAATAAAGTATCTTTTACTTTGTGTAAAATAAAGTGCTGTATTTTTATACAAAGTTGCTTACTTTCGTTCGTTGTACTTGGGTTCACTGGAAGGAAATGGCGAACGCGGAAAGTGAAAATTTGCAAATAATGTAAGGAATGGCAATACTTGTAAAAACGCAATACAAAAAGGCATCCTGTTTTTACCGTTATGGAAAACATTATCGCAAAAGCACACCATGAAGAAAACAAGAAATATAAAGCACGCTGAACGCGCCGATTATAAAACACTTTCCAATTCAATAGATTTTGAACGCTCCATCGGGCGGTGTATCATTTTGAAACTTGAGTAGAATGATCGAGGTGACCTGAAAAAAAAGCTGTATGTCATTATTCATGTCCATTTTGCGATGCTGTGTCCAATAACTTTGCGTTATTTTCGTTTTTTTAAGTTATAAATGTTTATATACTCACTCTATTACGCCTGAAATCGATGAGTGTCTCTCAGTTGCCATTGGAATTATTTTGAGTGTGTAGAATTCATAAGTGTCTGCAAGAATATATGCTACGTACACGCTTTTCAATGCGGTTTATTGCACAGCACATAGCAATAAGACATATATAAATTCCGTTTCGTACGCCATTAAATTCGAACACGGATGGGCAGACAGGCAAAGCAAGATCATAAATGCTTATCAACTTCGTTGGTAAATGTGCCGGTCGTGTGTTGGTGATCGATAATATATATATACCAAGTTTGAGCTGAATCGAATGCACTGTTTGAGAACTGTCCTGTTCACTCACGTACCTACATATACATACACAAACCCGCGCATACATCAGTGGCGTAGCCAAGGGGGGGGGATAGGGGTCGTCATAACCCCCATGAGGAACTTTTTGCCATACACAATGTATATTTTTCACTCCCTTATCCCACTCACGTATACATATAAATGAGTTCCTGTAGTCGTTACCCCGCCCCCCATGAAGAATTTCATGGGGGGGGGGGATGCTAACAATGTTGAGAACAGAAAGAAAATGTTAACAATGAGACTACAGAGAGAAAATGATAACAATGTTGTTAACTTTGTTCAAATGTAACGAACAGCTGACTCATGGATTACTGTGCACTTTTAATGTACATACCACTTTAAATCTTTAAGAATTTTTAAAATAATTCCTGTTCAAATTTTAAGCTAACGTCTTACCTCGAAGATACTCCCCGAATCTTCAAATGGCTTTCTTCCCAAACAAGCACCGAAGTCTCAAAAAGCTACAGCGAAGACATATATTATAAGTGCTTTATTTTTCGTTCTCAGAATGCGTTCTCCAGTTCTTCAAGCATAAAAGTTTTTTTTTATTTTCTTCTATCACTTTCTCCTCTGATAGACCTTATGTCCCCACGTGCGTTTTGTATGCGAATTTTCGCGCATTTTAAAAGACTTTTTGGACTCTTGTTTTGTGAAGGGGGAAGGGGGAGGAAATGCAATGTACGAATAAGTAAAAACGAACTGGAAAAAGAAGCGCTGAAGTGTTAAAAAGCTAAAAAACAAGCATTTATACGAAGATGAGGTCAAGATGTTTGTTTGTTTCTTTTTTTTTAAAGGAAGTTCAGCTGCTTCGGTGTAATGTTACGATTGCATGAACAGTTACATGAATTTTTAAAAATGATTATATTTAAAAAAACAGTTTTATATTACTCAGGTATCCTTAATAGTTTTTCTTCTTCTACTTCACAAGGTAACTGAATTAGTCATTGTTTGTTTTTTTATCGGGTACCGGGGGTGAGATAATCTCAAATTTCGGAAAATGTCCCGACAACTGTATTTTTTATGAAGGGCGCCCACATTTGGATATATAATTGACAGACTGTACAGACGTCAGGGGGAAAAACTGGTCAAAATGCCCTCGGTGATAGAAAAATAGAACGATGAAATTGGCAAAGAACGCGCCGTCCGAAAACATTCCTCAGAAGACTAAGGCGAGTTCGATGCGCGTGAAATCTTGCCGCAAGTCAGATGACGATGACGTGACAAGTGTCTTAAGTTTAGGTTGCCTAAGCGCTGTCTATCCCTTATATGAGCTCAACGGATAGTCCTCGTATAGTTACGATTTAACCCCATACCCTATCCATCTACCCAAACATATCCACTAAAAAAGTATTTAAAAGAAAATTCAGAGTTTTTCCATATTTCACTTTAACTGAAAAAATGTTATTGTCTGCAAAAATTCAGAATGAAACAGCCTCTCAAAAAACAAAATTCTACATCGTATTATTCGGCTAATATTTCAATTTGCAGTCTTTGCAAAAAGAAGTAATCCAAACAGATTCGGGGATGCACGCAAGTTCACTCGACCTGAAGATTATTTTTCATCTCGCCTCGTTAACCATAGAATCAACAAACAATTCCCTCTAAAAATAACTCCTTCAAAATGTTTCCGCAGTTTTCTTCGATCCAACTCCAAGAATCTTTTCCCAAAAAAGAAAAAATAAGACTCGCATGTGTACTCAAGGGCAATTAGGATCCTTTTTGAATTGGCCATCGGGATATTTTCGAGCTTCATTGCGTTGAATTCATCGTTCTTCCGTTATTGGATCGACACAAAGTTGGTTTTGTTTTCTGCGAGCGGCTGGAGTGATTTTTCTCGAAATACAATAGTCGGGGTTCAGACAAAAGGATGGTTTATTCCGCATCGCAGGATTCCTTTTGGTTTTAGAGGAAGGGAAGGAAATTTTGCGTGCTCGAAGGAGCTCATTGAACATACAGGATAATGATAAGAAATTCGCAAGAAAGCAGCACAATCACAAGAACGTAGCTGGGTGCAGAAGGTTCAATAAGCTTAAAAAGGAAAACAACGTATAAAGAGCTCCAGTGAACAGAATTAAATAGCAGGATGAATAGTTGAATAAATTTGTGTTTTCCAAAAATAAAATGATAACAGGATTAAATGACTCTGTGCGTCTTCATTTTTTTTTTTTTTTACTTCATCCATAAAGTTGTAACAGTGTTGTTTCCAATGTTTCAGTTCATGTGCCAATCCAATGTACTGAAAAATGCTGGGTGCTAATGGGTTACTTTGTATTCTTAAAGAACGAAAGCGTATTGCCACCGTTTGGGGGCGACCTGTAAATATTATCTTGCGAAAAGATGGGGTTCGTTTTGGTTATTGAAAGAACATACAGAAGAAGATGCTTGAAATTTGCATTACATTTAAATAAACAAGTAAAAAGAAAATGGCATACTATATGGAACTGTGTTTGTACTTGAAAATGTCCCTAATGGCACCGTGGCCTAAATGTGAAGTCACTGCGACGTGCAAGACCGTCACGGGACGTCGCGAATGAGTCGCAAATAAGTCGCCTTGACTGTCTGTCCTTCTGCGGCATCGTCACAAATTGACGTCACCATAAAGTCGCACGGTGACTTGTGGCACGACATTGTGACTTCAATGTGAAGTTACAGCACCGTCCCATTCACAGCACTGTGATATAAATGTACCGCTGATTTATAAGTGAAAAAACTTTTTTTCTTTTGAGAAATTGGCAAAATTACTTAAAATTCACAAAATCATAAAAAAGTAGCAAGAAAGTAGCAATATCGCAAAGCCATAAAACTGAGTCGCATGGTGCTTTCAAAAGTAGCAAATATTGCGAAAAGTCGCAAGATTTGGCAAGACGTCACAAACGATCCGTCACGTTGACGTCACAAAAAAGTCACAAGCTATTGTCACTGGCAAGTTACACTGTGACTTCCAGTGGACGTCACTTAGGGTCACCAGTGTGACTGCGACCTATGTGACTCACAAGGACGTCACCATGACCTCATTGTGACGTTCTGTGCTATTAGGGGTAACATGCAATTTTATAGGTGTTTTTCTTTAATACTCTGTGTATTACATAAATCAAGAAAAACGTTAAATTACGTTTAGAGGAGGTTACTATAAGGGCATTCATTACACTTTTTAAGGTGAGATTTCAACATTTAAAATACGCTCCTGAGAATTGGATGAAAATTCTTCAAAACAGTAGGTGAAAATACGACATTTCGCTGTATTTTTACTGTTATATTCCGTGGCTTCAGTTATCTTTTTCATTTCGGACTAAGATGTAAAAAAAGAGATGAGAAATGAAGTTATGATATAGAAACTTATTTTCTCTATCGGAGTAAAAGAACACTTTCGAAGAAAAACCTACATTTCAATCACACCAGGCGATATACTAATCGCCTTTGATAACGTAAAACGGCAATTACACTGATTGCTTCTTCGAAAGATTATAGATCAAAAGTACGCAGCCACACATAGAGGGAAAACGGATAGAGATAAAATCATATCTTTCACGTTCAAAAGAAAGCGGAAACCATTTGTTGCTGTTTATAGCTTGCGGTATTTGTTTATTTGTTTTTACTTGAATCATACGATAACCAATGACTATGTGTTATTAAATTGGCAAGAACAATTTTTATCTTCCACCCTCCTTTTTTTAAGTATATGCAATGAACTCCATGTTTCTAATAGTCATTATGAGCAGCCAGATTTATATTTTAACCATGGCACTATCCATTGCGTATAAATACTTTGCGTATTACACATATATAATCCAATGAGCGTTCCTTCCTTTTGTGCAGATAAAAGAATCTTTTGAGGAAATTAGTAGTCGGGTTACTTTAATGGGAAACTGATGAGACGGGCTCGGCCCAACCCCGAGCCTGGCTCGGGCTCTGCCATTCATGATCGTGGTCGGGCTCGAAAGAAATTTCTCCTCTATTGAGCACACTCCTTGTGAACAGAGTTTCATGTCAAAGTAATTCATGGCAGAAATAAACTAATTACTACAGGATAAACTCAGGGGCGTACACAGGATTTTTGGCTGGTGGGGGGGGGTCCAATTTTTACGATGGGGGGGAGGGGGTCTAACTTTTAGAGATGTTCCAGATTGTCAAAAATCATTGATGAAAGAGCTCGTTTTCATTAGATGGAATTCATCCAAACTCGTCCCATCCAGACAGTACAATAGGAAGGAAAGTAATAGTTGTTCAGTTTTGAGAACAAGATGGTGTTTTATGTTCGCTTTTAGTTCGTTTTTGAAAGTCGAGGAGAACGTGATTCTTATTTTTTTTTATTTATTAGAACTGAAACTATTTCTACCTTTTTTTGGAATTATTTTATTTACTATAGATATAGGATAATAATCAATCGAAAAAAAATATCAAATCCGATCCGATTTTGTCACGTCGTTAGAGTCGATGATAATGTGCTACTATCCGTGCCTTGTAAAGGGTATCATTCCAGGCACTTGTCATTAAGAAAATCTTTGGTCGATTTGGGTCATTTCAAATAAGTTCGACAAAAAAAAAAGGCTACCTGCGTTACTTTCAATGGAGGACTTTAATTTGTCGTATATCCATTTCATTTTGCTTCAAGTTGGGCAACAAGTTTCAAAATTTTTTAATTGTGATATTCTCAGTGACTTCTCCACTGAGAAACATAGATTTTTTAAAAATTTGCTTTCATAGACCCAGGGCAACATTTCCCCACCCCCAAATATAAGTGATAGGAAAGGAGGGTATCACGTTGACACAACGTGCATATTTTTTAATGAAAAATTATTAATACAAATCCTAATTAATATTGTCTAAATTTAAACTAATAATCTATTCTAAATCTAATTTAAAAGTTTTTAATAATAACTATCTTTTAAAGCTTTCATTTTTCCTCTTGGCCTTCTCAATGACAGCGCATTAGCGTACTTCTAAATCATTTCCCTCTTATCAGCTGCTTTGAAATAAAATAACAGTTGACGCCGGCTAAAAGAATAATCATAACACCTCTTCGCTCGCATATGTTTTCTCTGCTCCGCTGAAACAGATGTGTTTGCGGTTTTCCTCTGCTGTGCAAGAAGCATATTGCTCGAAAAACACCTGCTAAAATTGTTCCAGAAAAATCGAGCTCCCTTTTTCTATAGCAGTAGGTCTAACGGTCATTTTTTTAGCAGTTGCGGAGTTGGTACTTGTGTGGCGAGGTCCTCACTTTTAAGTGGGGAACCTTCGCCGCCGGAACGTAGGCACGAAATGCCATGCACGCCATAATAATTTTTAGAAGAATGCTTCCCCAGTTTTCCTTTTTTATTTGAGGGTGTAATGTAAAGTTTCAAAATGTTGATCTTCAGATGGTGTAAAAATAAAGGGATATGACTAAAATGGAGATGAGTCCTGCCAATTATTTATAGTCGACTTACTGATTTTTGTTCGCAAAGTTTGTGCTTTGTGTTCCAGTTTTCTGCGTGCTCTCCTCAAAAGAAAAATGAAATGACGAGCGCTAGGAAGACAGATGTCTTTCTGTAACAACATTATGGGTCAACAATTAGTTGACCACCTCCTTTGATGTACCGCTATCTGTGATGATTCCCAGCATTCTCGTGAAATCGGATTTAGTTTGCTGGCGTTCAAAAAAAAAAAAAAATGAATGTCGTGTTGCTTTAACTGAAATTTTCTTTTTACAGTGCTACACTTCGCTGACGTATATCTTTAATACGCAATATGGATGTCGACACTTTTTTTTATTTTTAATACAGTGACGCAATGCACTTCACGATTGTTCATACCAAATGTGACAACGATCTACATACCACATACCTACCATCGTCTCCTTACGATCACCGCCTTCCACCGTACATCGCCATAGGATACACCACTTTCCAGTGACTCTCGTAGGAGAAAAAATAGAACGAAAGGAACATAGGATTATCGTATTTCATCGGTCGTACAGAAATTGCGAAAGAAAATATTTTGAACGCTAATAATATACGTTTACGTTCAAATTGACGTATCGCTCTAATCTAATGAAATTTCTTCTTCGCATCAGCATCAACATAAAAAATTGCTCTTTTTTCCAATTTTGTATCCGTATCCAATCATTATGAACAAAATCTATTAATAGGAAAAAAATTTGGAGAACAGCCAAGAGGATCGTCCCAGCGATGAACAAAAGGGAATTCTTAACTAAAAAATCTGGAGTGACTCCACTGGACTTTCCGAACACTTACGATTAAGATCATGACCCAGCATTTAAATAAATTTAATCGATGAATCATTCAAACATATATACCGAATTTGAGCTCAATCGAAGGAACCGTTTAAACGCTTGCGCGCTTTCAAGAATTTCTTCCCATAGGCCATAATGTAAAAGAAATCTTGGTCGTTGCCCTGTAGAAAAACTGTAAGTCCTATACACACCCAAATCCATACCGGTCTTGCGACGGTGGTTTATAACATATATACCCAATTTGAGCTCCATCGAATGCCCCGTCCAGGAGCTATCGTGTTCACTCACTGACTCTCTCTCACACACACGCACACACACACACACACACATACATACGTATATCTCGTAAGAGTAGCATAAATGAATTCAGAAGACCTCCAAACGTGTCAATACACCAAAATCTCGAATTCGAATTTTTTCATGATGACAATACTTTCCTTACAGGGTACTTGTTCGGTATCCAGTAACAATAGTACAATGATAACTATGACAATATCCAGTAATCGATATGTAATACTGCAATAGGAACCTATAATGAACTCTAATAAGCAATATTTTTCCTATTTTGTACCCCTTTTGAGTTCCTGTTTTATATAATTTCGTAGTATGCGACCTATACTACAAAATGTATGAGTCCGAAGTGATAAAATTCGAAAACCCGAAAGTAAGTATTGTACCCTTGATGACTTCACCAGCAGTCTAAGTTGACCACTCAAACGTGGAACCACTGGGTGGTCAACTTCGAAGGTTTCACTGTACCTCCCTTTCCTATGGAGATTTACGGGGGAAGGCGGTGATCGTAAGGAGACGATGGTAGGTATGTGGTATGTAGATCGTTGTCACATTTGGTATGAACAATCGTGAAGAGTATTGCGTGACTGTATTAAAAATAAAAAAAAGTGTCGACATCCATATTGCGTATTAAAGATATACGTCAGCGAAGTGTAGCACTGTAAAAAGAAAATTTCAGTTAAAGCAACACGACATTCATTTTTTTTTGAACGCCAGCAAACTAAATCCGATTTCACGAGAATGCTGGGAATCATCACAGATAGCGGTACATCAAAGGAGGTTCACAAAAGAAAAGAAGGAGGTGGTCAACTAATTGTTGACCCATAATGTTGTTACAGAAAGACATCTGTCTTCCTAGCGCTCGTCGTTTCATTTTTCTTTTGAGGAGAGCACGCAGAAAACTGGAACACAAAGCACAAACTTTGCGAACAAAAATCAGTAAGTCGACTATAAATAATTGGCAGGACTCATCTCCATTTTAGTCATATCCCTTTATTTTTACACCATCTGAAGATCAACATTTTGAAACTTTACATTACACCCTCAAATAAAAAAGGAAAATTGGGGAAGCATTCTTCTAAAAATTATTATGGCGTGCATGGCATTTCGTGCCTACGTTCCGGTGGCGAAGGTTCCCCACTTAGAAGTGAGGACCTCGCCACGCAAGTACCAACTCCGCAACTGCTAAAAAAATGACCGTTAGACCTACTGCTATAGAAAAAGGGAGCTCGATTTTTCTGGAACAATTTTAGCAGGTGTTTTTCGAGCAATATGCTTCTTGCACTGAAGAGGAAAACCGCAAACACATCTGTTTCAGCGGAGCAGAGAAAACATATGCGAGCGAAGGGATGTTATGATTATTCGTTTAGTAGGATAGAAAACTGGCGACAACTGTTATTTTATTTCAAAGCAGCTGAAAGGGAAATGCTTTAGAAGTACGTTAATGCGCTGTCATTGAGAAGGCCAAGAGGAAAAATGAAAGCTTTAAAAGATGGTTATTATTAAAAACTTTTAAATTAGATTTAGAATAGATTATTAGTTTAAATTTAGACAATATTAATTAGGATTTATATTAATAATTTTTCATTAAAATATATGCACGTTGTGTCAACGTGACACTCCCCTTTCTTTAAGGTCGGTTAAAAACTGTTCAGGTGACTCCCTTAATTATTATATAACTGACCAATGCAGAGATCCAGCATGAGTTCCACCTCCAGTATCACAAGAGATAGTACTGGCATCTGAAGAGGCTCTCATTCTCGCTCAGTTCTAATGATAATACGAACTGATATTATAATTGAATTGCACCGCATCTTCCCATTCAAGACATTTCCCTGTAGTGTAGCAGAGCCTTTGTCCTGATCTCGTCATTTGCACTGAATACGGACCTCTTTATCTAAAACAAAGATATATCCATCCAAATATTGCTGTAAAACGCGTCCTAGACACGAATGTAGTGTAACCTGGACTTATCGAATGAATATGTTTACCCTTACAAACGCATTCCCTTGTATTTCACCTCGATATCTCGAAGTGGTTCCGGTGTCCCTTCAACCTCAGATGATCGAGGTTGTATTTTATTGGAAACTTCATTTTAGGGAATTTTGAAAAATTTTGTACGTCTTTATTGAAAGAAAGAAAACTGTTATCTGTGGAATCCTTTGTTTAAAATGTAAGAAATGGGAATCCCCCAGCTTTTAGAAACAATTGTTTGTGATTGAAATTTTATTTATTTGAATTGAGTGTTAAAAAAACGGCATTGCATTCCGGAACACCTAATGACTCACTTTTATGACGGTTATGAAGTTTTTATTTAAATTCTTCATTGGTTGGGATTTAATTTATACTAAAATGGTGAGAGTTCATTTTTGCAAAAAATTTAATTTCTGGAAAACACGGGAAAAATGTTGGATCCCATATGTAAATTTATAAACACATAACATCCGCGGGTCATTATTATTATTTAAATAATAGGTAAAAATCCTTCACTTAAATGCAAATACGGCTCATTAAGTAAAATTAATAATTGCTATTTCGTTTCTAGATAAAGTCGTTCGGTAACTTATTAATAAATGACTGATGTAATTGCACTTTGCTCGTGGATTGAAATAAAAATGGCTGAGATACCCTAAAATGCATCAGCGTTTTGTTATAAATGAATAAACATGAACCAATAAGAGTCACTCTAGAGATCAATTGTTAAAATATTGGATCACATTCATTACAAACTAATGCGCGCTAATCTGAAATTAAAAGTTCAAACATTTTAATCAATTAAGACAGATAATTAAAGTTTGGAACCTTGAAAATAGAAAAGCACTTAAGCGGAATTTTTCAGAATCGACTCTATTGAATTAGGTAAGTGCATTTCTAGATGTAATCTCACTGATCATGCAGGAAGAAAATATATGGATCCTAATATTTTATGGATCGGAAAGCAACCTTAATATTTTTATGATCTCTCTGCTTAGCCCGGGCGTATTGAGTAATGGAGCATAATTCGTCAGAAAAAATAATTATCGTTGAAATCTAAAACACTTTCATATTTTAAGTACGCACCCAAGTGCTATGCATTAAAAGCGTATCATAATCCGTTCGTTCACCGTCCCTATTTTTCTTCCTTATTCCACTCAGTCGGAAAGTGTACCATGATTCAGGAGTGTGCCGTATTTTCCTTCCTTGTTCCATGAAACACTTCTTCGGAATTGAAATCTACGAAAATCGCCAAGCACATTCTAACTATACTTTTCCGTTGCAATAAAATGTGAGGTTTACTTTGCCAGCTCGTCACCCAATAGAGAAGATATCCCCAAGCTCATTTCAGCTTCGAGGACTTATTATTGGGTGCCCAATTTGGCAGTCCGTCATCAAAAATTACAAATTTAACTTTTAACAGTTTATCCCCCCCCCTCTCCCTCCTTTGAGCTATCTGGTTATGCTATTCAGTTTTAACGCATGCATTAAAAACAAGCATATAATCCGAATTTAGCATTATTAGCTACAATAGTGTTACGAAAATGACAAAAGTGCGTGTACGTTAAAATATTCCAAGATGCTGAAAAAGCGAATTGAACACAAAAAATACAGAATTCTAGGTCTACATGCTGTTTTCAACTCGCTCACAGCTAGAGAGACTGTGATATTGGAGGATTTCCAAGCAGTTCGTGACATCCTAGTTCTCGATTTTTCTCGTAACTTCTTTCCTGAGATACAGCCGAAATTCCACAACATTGGACAACTTTCTTTTGTGAAAGTATATTATTAAAGACGCTGACAATTCGTCGCCAAGGGCAAAGGGTCGCGTTTCAGCGACACGCATGAAAGCTTGAAAACATTATTAGTACATCGTAACAATAGTTCACGTTAATAAAAATAATTTTTTGTATTAATGATCGATTAAAAAATACAGCATTTTAAACAATATTTAAAAAAATATATGCGGGACACCTGCATTAAAAATCGCAAAACAATGTTTTCTTTGTCATGATAAAAGGCAGCCTATGAGTTAATGCAGGGAATAGATTATCTCCATTCCAAACTTCGGCCAAAAGAGTAACAAAGATACAAACATCCACATTTATACTGCAGAATTATTAGCTGTAAAATAATTACACTATTTAACTACAATATATTTTATAATAAAATGTATTGCACTTCTTAAAACGTTAATACACATATGTATATTTTTAGAGACTAGTTCAATAAAGTTACTAGCCTACCCGAATATGGCATTTTCGTTTTGGCTGGAACCGTTTTATATTATAAACAACATTTTCTGCTTCTTAATACATAATTTACTGTCAGCGTCTTTAATAATATACTTCATGTCCTTTCCCGTGCTTGAAATTAGACACTTTGCACTGTCGTTGAATTTAAGAAATGTTAATTTCCTCATTTCTTACGAAAAAATTTCGGAAAATATAGGTTTAATATAAGTTTTTTAATGAGGAAATAATATCGAATTTCTATTTTCTTCTGAATGAGTGACTCACTTTCATTCTTGTTTAATTTCTTTTTCTTTTTTAATCACCTCGCGAAAAACGAATATCTACATGTACTTTATTTTTATGAATCTGCTTTCTGTTATTAAAATGTCATCTAGTTTTTATTTATTTATTTTTTCTCGCATTCAGTTTTATTCACTGACGCCTTAAATTAGAAACATATTATAGAGTGCAGACGAATAAATAAAGATGATATTTTAATAATGAAGGTGTTGACAAAATTTATATAGTTAAAAGGAATACTTACGTAATGTTAAAAAAATAATAAACAATGCTTGAACACATGACCGATGTTGTAATATATTCTGATTAAAACAGTGTCAACATACAGAGTGGACATAAAATATCTTGCCCATGTGGATAAGTCACGGAACATGGGTGGATGACAGAATTGTGAAGGTGCAGGGCTCTGACCTACTGCGCGGTTGTCGATCAGTAAGGTCGATCAGTAAGGTCAGACAGGAGTAAAGAATTCGATCAAAAGAAAGTAGTACCAAAAGTCGCCACCTGGGGGAAATACTGGCATTATTTATTTAAAATGCATTTTCAATGTTGTCCAGTTTTTTATGAAATACGAAAAGGTCTCTCCAGTATATCTCAAATAGTAGGACTTTTTACTACCATTTTTCAAAAGTTGGAAATTTTAGCCATTGAAGGAACCGTACGAACCCTGGAAAGGGTTATTTGTACGAAAAAGACACATAGGGACGACGCATGGACTATGATACTCTTTTAAGTGTTCAGCACTCGAGTGCGTATTTGAAATACGAAAGGGTTTCAGTTCGTGTCCTTTGTAAGGTGGTTCACAGAAAAATCGCAACTATCTCATGACGTATAATCTGATGTCATAAGGTATTCGTGATGTGTCACCTATCTCAAATAGCATGACTAGGTGTTGTTTGTGTCACGCAAACGTCATCACTATGGCATGCTGAGCTGAATACACGGGTGGACTTCCATTCGAAAATATACAGTACTTCATTTCTGTCCAGTAAACCAAGAACAAGAAGTAAAGCAACAAAAAGTTAAAATATCTCTAATGCGCAGTACGGCGTTGACGGAAAGAATCTGGAGTCTGTCGAAGAACAACACCGTCAGCGATTCTTGGTGTGTCCCGGAATGAGTCTTCTGTGTTTTATTTTCCGACATTCCTTATCCTGGATAAAAACTGGATACGGCTTTTCAGAAGACCGAGGAGAAAAATATAGACTCCTCTTGTTGTTTTCCTAAGCTCTCTGCCTACAATTAAAGTGCGTCTTCTTTGGTTTTCTCTCTCTGAATTGTGTGTCCCACCTTTAATCCTTCCCCTTAGGAATTATTTTCTTCCCTTAGGGAGAACAGTAGCATGTATTTTGTCTAGAGAATGCAAACCCGCACTGTTCTTCGGGATTGAGATAGATTGATCGCGCGGGATTCATATTCCATTGAACTGAAAATGGATTTCGATAGAGAAAAGCGGGAAGAAGTAAATCATCTTAATCGTAAGTGTTCGGAAAATCGAGTGGAGTCACTCCAGATTTTCATAATACTAGAAGATACAGCCTGTTGTGGTGGCCATGACAACGGGCGCTACAACAAACAAAAACTGGGCTACACTCCCTCTATTATATCTTCGTCCGAAAGGAATAACTTCCTATGAAAATAAACACTCAGAAAACTGGTGTTATAAGATAAAATAAATAAAAACTTTGTGAAAAAAAGATCTTTTTCAGTTCCCTCTGCTCTGTTTGACGGAAGGGTTTGTCTGAAGAAGATCGAACGAATTTTCGCTCGAAACGATCGTTATGCCTTGAAGTAACCTTTTATGTGTGTTTTTTTCACAAAGTTTTTATTTATTTTATTGAATAACTCCCTATTCACTTTTTAGTATAGACCGAAATCGGAAAGGCACTTACTTCTAAAAACGTGAGGAATCCTTTTCGAAATTTCAAAGACTCCGTTTCGCTGTGAACATCCCTTCACCTCCTATATCATTGTTTCAAGCAGACGAAATCGTTTTATTTGTGATAAAAAAAAATCACGCGCCCTCATTAGGGCGTCCTGTCCGTTGCGACATCTCATTTTCTCCAGCGAAGGATTCACTTTTTTGACTCTCGGAAATAAAAGAGAGATTTTCCCAAAATCTCAAAATCTATGAAATATTTAAAACAGTTTTGGCTTCTAGAGTTTAAATTCACTTGCATCTAACGTAACTGCAATTTTTTTTCAATTTCCATTGATTTTTCCAGAAATGGCACAAACGTGTACTCAGTTTTCACAAAATCTCAAAATCCATAAAATTAAATTGAAAGAACTTTAAGTGACCGCTAAAGTTATAGTTTAAGTGACGAACTATACCAACGATACTAAATTAACTGACGATACTCAATTTCAATGACAATCACCCTGTATATGTAGCACTTACTGTAAAACGAACTTTTTTACAGCCCGGTTAAACTCCAAACTTTTAACAGAACCATTCGCGAGCTTCGCATATCAGAATTGGATGATTCAATAAGTTCTGACGCGCTGCGGCAGTCGGTCGGAAGCTTTATTCGTCACTTCATTTCTGAATCTTCAAAATGGAGAGAAACGAAACGCTAGCACTGTCAACCCCCCCCACACTCATTCGAGAGTAGCCACTCCGCCAGTTTACTTTAATTTGGAGTTTTGATGAGCATTTGTCCAAGGACGCTGAAGCGAGCAATACGTGTATATCTGTCGAGTGTGGGCGTATGAATATAGGGATGGAATTTTCTCGTTTTGAAATGGTTTCTATTCAGAAGCTATTTCATAGCCGTGTATGCGATAAAGTGTACTTAACCCTTTGAAGCGCAACCCTTTCCCAATGCTGAAAAAAGGGCAGCCATTGCCATCGCTCGACTGAACGACCCGCAAGAGGGCGGACGATCGAAACGTACATTGCGCGCCACAGATCTACAGACCCTTTTTTGACGACAGCTGGCTGTGCCGGCACAGCAATCTGTCCAGATGTTCTCGCATTCTTCCATTTTTTCGCAAATGTCAGTGCTGTCAAAAAGAATCCTTTTACGGGATATGACGTGC
>JAWZYV010005183.1:0-11154 GCA_038373885.1 Cheiracanthium punctorium
CAAATTTTATATAATGAAATACATACTTTTCCGGCCAGGGCCAGACTGGCCAGTGTGCCTGACTGTCTCCAGATGGGCACTTCCTCCCATAAATTGGTCCCTACCTTAAACTGTCTGGCACAAATGTTTTAGATAGGCAAGCATTCAGAAAGCAACTAAAATTTCCAATTTTTTTCACAGTGCCAAGTTTTCAGATTAGGATCATTTCAAATATTTCCTATAAGCTAAAATTTTTGTAATTGCAATTGAATCCCATATGGCCACAAAATGCATCATTTTGTACCTAGTTCTGAAAATACAGTAAAACATGCCCCTCCCTTGTCACTCCTTCCTTCCACTCTTTTGCGTTTTAGGACAGGTGGGTACCCTACCCTGCCAGTTTGGGCCTGTTCTGGTTTCTTAATGCTTTATTTTCCTAGCAATAGCTTATGCAAATAATAATTTTTTATATGCAATAAATAGTAATTGCTGTGGTGATTAAATATATATTTCTTTAATGTTCATTGTAAACTTTTTTTACAAACAGGTGATATCAAAAGGAATGGTCCATACTTCAGGAATAGAAGAAATGCCTGCAAGTATTAAGACTTTTGCTGTTTCTCTTTCTCCTGAAATGGCTCCTACAGCTACTATTGTGGTGTATGACATAGCTAGAGAAGGAGAGGTTGTAGCAGATAGTTTAACATTTACTGTTGATGGCATTTCTAGAAATAACGTATGTCCCTATTTCAGATTTTAACATTAATAATCAAACAAATGTTAAAAAAATTTGTATTGTTTTCTTAACCTTTTCAGACCTTGTGTCCACAATTGAGGACACAAAAATTACCTATACTATCATACAGGATGGATGTCGTAATTTGTGAATATGAATAAAAAAACGATTTTCATCAAAAAATGAAAAATTGGGTTTTTTAATTCTTTGTTACAATTTTAACCATTATAATCGAAAAAAAATTATATTTAATTCAAAGAGAAATTATTTAATCTGGTCTGGAAAGGTTAAACATGTCATATGGTTTTGTAACTTATACAAACCACATATAATTAGTTGCTACAGTAACGTAAATAAAAAACTTTGTAAAAAACACACATAAGATGTTATAGGTAAGAGGATACGCACGTTTCAACCAAAAATTGTTTTGGCCTTCGTCAGTCCAAGCCCTTCGTTGCAAGCAACACAGGGAACTGAAAAGAGAAAAACAAGCAAGATGTTGCCACAAGGGGCAAGGAAAAATCTAACAAAACCACGGAGAGGGGAGAAAAAAATATAAAAAGGGAAAGGAAAGAAGTACAAAAATACAGAAATAAGAAAGGAATAAATAAATAATAAATAATAAAAAAGGAACACACGAATACAAACACACACACACAAAAAGAGAAAACAAAACAAAACAAACAGAACACAATTTTTTTTTTTTTTTTTTTTTTTAAACCATGAACAGGACAGCACAAAATATATATAATTTTTTTTTTTTTTTTTTTTTTTTTTTTAATACCATATGACATGTTTAACCTTTCCAGACCAGATTAAATAATTTCTCTTTGAATTAAATATAATTTTTAAATTTTTAATTTTTTTTTTTTTTTTTTTTTTTAATTTTTCTCGTGTTAGCAACGTTTCGGTTTCCAAACTTATTGCTCCTATGGAAAACTCCTTTAAAAATAGTAAACTCTCTTCTAACCAACTTGATACTTTGCGACATCTTATTGCTAATACTATCTCTTCAAATAATATGCATGCCAAATCTAACCTTTCTCATTCTCAAAAAACTGCTCTCAAAGAACTCAACTCTAACCCTAATTTACTCATTACTAAAGCTGATAAAGGCGGCCAGACTGTTTTACTTGATAAATCTTTTTATGTTGATAGTATTAATAACATGCTAACCACTGGTCCATGCACTAAATTAAATTCTGATCCTACTAACAGTCACCTTTCTGAAATTAAACACACTGTGAAGTCCTCTGTAATCTTAAATGCTCAAACTAAACGTTTTGTTATTCCTTCTATTGCTAACTGTGCTCGTTTCTATGCCCTTCCTAAAATTCACAAACCTTCTCTTGCCTTTCGCCCGATTGTTTCTAACATTGGTACTGCTTCTTATAACCTTGCACGTTTCCTCTCGCATACTCTCTCTCCCTTGACTGCTAGTAATACCCACACTGTTAAAAACTCTTATGATTTCATTAACAAAGTTAAACTTCTTTCTCCTACTAATTGTAAAATGCTTTCTCTTGATGTTAAATCTTTATTTACTAATGTTCCTATCCAAGGTGCGATTGACTGTTTGGAAAAGCGTTTACGCGAGTTTCATTATTCTTCTATTGAGATTAAGGAGTTTATAGCTTTAGTAAGCGTTTGTATTAAACAAACTGCTTTCATTTTGAATGGCTCTTTCTATAAACAAACCGAGGGTCTTGCTATGGGTAATTCTCTCTCTCCTCTCTTATGTGATATTTATATGCATTATTTTGAAGAGAAGCTCTTCAAGGTCTTTAATTTTCCGTGCTGGGTCAGATATGTTGACGATACTTTTGTTCTAGTGGATTCCAATTGTGATATTTCTAATTTACTTTTGATTGTTAATTTGGTTGATCCGTGTATCCAATTTACTCTAGAAGAGGAGTGCAACAATTCTTTACCTTTTTTGGATGTTCTTGTTTCTAGGAATCCTGACGGTTTCTCTACTTCTGTTTTCCGCAAACCCTTTTCTATATCTTTACCTCCTCATGCCCTATCTAATCATCCTTACCAGCAAAAACTTTCTGCTTTTTACACTTACGTGTTTCGTGCTATCAAAATTTGCTCTGATTCTTCATCTCTTAATAATGAAATTAGTTACTTAAAATCCTTAGCTGTTTCTCGTGGTTTTAGCCCCTCTATTATTGATAAAGCTGTTTCTAAATTTAATAAGACTAATACTTCTACTAATACTATTAATTTTCACAACGATTTAATTGTACTACCTTTCTTTTCACCTTTATGCTACAAAATTTCTAAACTTCTCAAAAATTTCGGTTTCAAAGTCATTTTCAAACCTGTTAATAAACTTAAATTTTCTTCCCTTAAAGATCCTATTCCTACTGAGAACCGTTGGGGTGTTTATTATATTCCTTGTGGATCTTGTGATTTGGGCTATATTGGTATGACCAGAAGAGCTCTGAAATTTAGGCTCAAAGAGCATGAGAGATATGTTTCTAAGCACGAACTTTCCAAATCTTCTATTGCCTCGCATTGTTGGAATTCCAATCATCGTTTTCAGTTTTCTAAAGCTAAGATTTTGTGCACTCCTCAGTCTTTGTCCCATCTGGATTTTTTGGAAGGTTTTTCCATTACCCAGCACTTAGAACGTCTTGTGAACGATGGTTCTTCCGTTCCTTTCCTTCAATCTGCTTGGAAGCTGTTGTTGTAAGTTTCTTTTCACTTTCTTCGTCTACCCCCCCCCCTTATTTATTTATTTATTTATTTATTGTGTGTGTACGTGTGTTACTGTCTTCCTTTACGTTTTTTTTTATATGTGTATGTTTAATTTAAAAAAAAAAAAAAAAAAATTGTGTTCTGTTTGTTTTGTTTTGTTTTCTCTTTTTGTGTGTGTGTGTTTGTATTCGTGTGTTCCTTTTTTATTATTTATTATTTATTTATTCCTTTCTTATTTCTGTATTTTTGTACTTCTTTCCTTTCCCTTTTTATATTTTTTTCTCCCCTCTCCGTGGTTTTGTTCGATTTTTCCTTGCCCCTTGTGGCAACATCGTGCTTGTTTTTCTCTTTTCAGTTCCCTGTGTTGCTTGCAACGAAGGGCTTGGACTGACGAAGGCCAAAACAATTTTTGGTTGAAACGTGCGTATCCTCTTACCTATAACATCTTATGTGTGTTTTTTACAAAGTTTTTTATTTACGTTATTGTTTAACACCAGTATTTTGAGTGTTTTTTCCGTAGTTGCTACAGTGTTATGTAGACAGTATTTCATGAAAAGTTATTCTTGAGCATTAAAATAGATTTTGTGATGTGGCAAGCACTGCACTTTTCTTGGAGAACATATACATTAGGGTGTCCCTTATTTTCTAACTTTTAAATTTTTAAGTGCCCACCCCCTAATTTGGTTCCATTTGCTTCAAGATTAACCCATACAAATTTTTGGGTTTATAAACAAATTTTAACATGTGCCGACTTGAGAAAGAATGTGAAACATGAAAGCCATTATTGGGTATTATGGTAGCGGTGCTTTTCTGATTTTTGTTAGTCTCTTAGTCTTCTTCATGCATTATTAGAAGCATTTGGTAATAATACAGAATGAGTTTGAAAACGTGGCCAAAACTTTATGGGATGATAGAACACATCTAAACTAGCAATTCTATCATGGAAAGTATGGGTGCAAACGTAGTCTTTGTGTACCAAGTAATAGTAACTTTCAAACAAGCTTTCAAGCATCAATCTTATTTCTTATCTGGGTCTCCTAAATTATGAATATGAGCTCTAAAAATGTCATTTTTCAAAATGAAATAAGATTCTTTTGAATATCCATTTTAGGTCAGTGCTTTTCCGAAATGAAACTCAATTCTCAAAAAAACGATTCAGTAATTTCACTGGTTTTCAAACCTTCTTTGAAAATTATTATTATTTGGTACATGAAAACAACCTTTGCACCCTTATTTTCCATGAGGAATTCCCTGTCTAGATGTGTTCTATCACCCTCTAAAGTTTTAGCCACTTTTTCAGATGCACCCTGTATACTTAATGGTTTATTATTAATAAAGGATCAATTCATAGAATCCGATAAATTAAAAGAATGGAATCTGCTGACTGCATAAAAAGAGCATCTCAAAAGACCATTTCTCAAATTTTTACTGTTCACTGAAATGGCAAATTTTTATCAGCATAAAGTGTCAGAGATACAAAAGATGAAAGACTACCAACTAATGCATCTTTTGGTGAGAGACCAGCTCACTGGTTTTCCAAAATTAAAAAATTCTACCGGGAAAGAGTAAGCATGTGCTTTTTGGACTGTTTTACACATAGGTGTCTGGAAACTAAGGTGCAAATTTTACGCAGTGGCACAACTGTCCGAAACTCACCTCTTCATCAATCATTTTAGAACAAAAATTATAGAAAAATATTGTAGTTGTATTTCCATGCCATCATCATACATATGACTTAACTTTTCTAAGCACGTTTGAAAGCAAAATGTGCAAGGTAAAAAGGAATCCTGATGTACTACTTTGCAAAAACTTGAGAAAAAAATTGAAGAAATGTCAATATTAATAATATCATAAATGGGGGGAAAAACATGCAGAACTGCATCAGTAAGACATAAATTAAAGAAATATTAGTAATTTTGGAAAAAAAAATTGAACAAACAAATACTGAGAGATGCCATTAAAGAACTTACTGAACTATACATAATGTTTTTTAGAGGATATTCTGAAAATAAATTAAAAATTCATATTTGAGTGCTATGCATCAAGCTTGATGGCAAGAGGAATTTATTCTTTAAAAAAAGTTTTGATCAGATTGCAATTTACTTTATCTGCCGTTTATGAGAAGGCTTTGAAAAATATTTCATTATTCATTGGAACTGTATATGTAAAACCATGGATTAAGTGCAGGGCTGTCCCATTTAATTACCTAACTTCTAGGCAAGTCTGCTTCTTAAAATCTTTAAAATTGCATGAAAGGATTGATGAAACATTTTCACGAGCAGTTTAAATGAAATTTTTACAACACTTGTGGTATTTATCATGTTGTATCTCATCTTTTTATCATTCATTTAACTTTGTCCTGACTCAAAGATTTACTATTTTAAATTTTAACCAATTATCATTTTTCATATTTCACACTTAGAAATTAAATGCTTAGTTTAGAAAGTGTTGTGACCGCAATATACCAACCAGGTTCTCGGCATACGTGCGAATAAATTATGGCTAAATAAAAAAGGATTAAAACCTGAAAGAGAACTGCTGAAATAAATTCACACGAAGTGAGATAAATGAATAGGAGCCATTTTTACTTAAACAATTACATTTATTTAATTAAACTTTTAAATCTTTTACATCAGACAATTAAACTAGATAATATCGTAAAAAACATGAAAACACTATAACTTTACTACGCAACATTTTCCCTTACCCCGAGCTGACTTTTTTCTTAAAAATTTACCTAACGCTTGTGCACAAAAAAGAAATTAAAAAAAATTTAATTAAAAAGAAAGAGAGAAAGATAGAAACTTATCGTTGATTGAAGAGAGGGGGGCCCCCATCTAGATCTTTCATCAGGTCGTCATCTTCAAGAACGCCAGCGCCATTTCTTTTTCTTTTGCAAGGCAGCTCGCGGGGCACAGACTTCCGTCGATCACACCAACCACCAGAATGTGTCAACCCACGCTTCCTCCGGCTTAGGTCACCTTTTTACCTCTTTTGTTGGCGCTTTCCGCTCGTAAAGTAGTTCGGTCGAAGCTACAATTATTATTAATGAAAACTTGTAGATTTATTATCGATGGGTGTTGAAACTTAATTTTTTACTATGATGAAAAATGTGAAAGTTGTTCTTATCGTTGTAACTATTGTAGAAATTCTATTTTTGATTTAAAAATTTGAAAATGCTTGGGTGCCGATCTCCATATCCTTGCGCCGTTGTTGTTTTCTTCTTTGATATATTGAATCGAAGTATTGGTATCGATGCACGTAGTTATTGGATGTTATTAAAAAATTAGAAAGAAGGTTAGAGAATTCCAGAAAAGATAATTATAGTGAAAGAAAAAAAAACTTAACTGTAATTACAACCACTTAATTTTTTCTAAGGAAAATTACCAATTTCAAAACAAACATTTTTATGAAAGTCTTATTGTCAGCTCTAAAAATTTATTACCAACCCTCTGAATAATGTCAGCTCTCACAAAACGTATTTTCATGAGTTAAAATTTTTTATTTGGGAATACCTTATTCCCCCGTACACGATATATATTTCGGTTACACACATAACCATCTTCAGTCGTTTCTGGTCGTACGGGGGATAATAAATCGTGTACGGGGGAATAAGGTATTCCCAAATAAAAAATTTTAACTAATGAATCCGCCGTATTAACTAATGTTTTATGTGTCTTTAGTATTTTCATGAATTTAAAATTTAAAAGAAAATTGTTGTACAAATTATTTTAATTACTTGAACAATATGTATAGTTACCTTACACAAAGATGGCAACACGATTGCCAGAATAACGATCTTTTAGATGTTTGGCGCCAAAATATAGAACAAGTAAACAAATAAATAAAAATGAGTCAGCCATGAGTCATCAATAGTAATTCAACATATACCTTAATAAATTTTAAACACTTCATTATTATTTTACTTCCTTTATGAATACTGGCATATGGTGACAAAACAAAACCATCTTAATAAACAAATTGTTTAGAAATTTTAATTTTACTTGATTTAAAATTCACTAATTAAGGTTAGGATTTATGATTAAGTAGGCTATTAATTAATTAAACTTTACTTAAAATTGAAATCATAACAATCAGAACTGTCAATTTTATCCGTTTTTCAATGAGAATGCTTATGTATAAGTAAAATTGAAACTTTTAGTTTCTTGAAGTTTCAAACCTAGCTCATCAGTTTCTTACACATGGAATGGACATATTCCTTCTGTTTACAAAGTAGCTATTTTATTATTATTTAGGATTGCTATATTTGTATTTACACCTTGTAGTTTTGTTACTACTGTATTTTCCAATAACCATTGGATGATTTTGTGTCTACTAAAACCAACACTTTTTTAAATCACCCTCATTTGGACATCTCTTTGAACAAGATTGCCCTTCAACCTGGGAAAATTTGCCATATTTGCAAGTCAAATGAAAAATTATTGTGGCGAAAGCAGTAAATGAGAGTCTTGAAAGTGGTGTTAAATCAATCCAAATTTTAACAAGTTACACTGTTAATGAAGAGCAAAAATATATTGTTCTTCGTTGTGTGCAAGATAGTCACAACTTATATCAAGATTGCAAAAAATTCCCATTAAAAAGAAAATATCTACACTAATCTTAACTTCTGCAGCATGAAGCATATGAAAGTATTAATGTATATATGATTTTGTGATCTATTTAACATAATCTTTAATTAATAGCACTGCATATTTTATTTGTTCTAAATACATCGAATCATGCATCGTAACATTGAAAATTCTGGCTCAGGTCGGCATGGGTTAATTTCATCCTACTGAAATGAAACATGACATGTGAATTAATCTGATTAAAAATCATAATTTTAAGGGGCGGGAAAACAAATTTCAGCAAAAAAAAATTTTAATCCAAAATATACATACTTTTAGGTTTAAACAGTTTTCATATATAATTGTATGAAGCCAGTAGAGATGCATGTTGTCAGATGGAGAAAGCTTGAAAATAGTGCCGTGGTCTCTAACAGGCTGTTGTGCAGTGGAAGAGCAAGAAGAACAATCAAATGAAATAAAATGTTTTAATTTTAGGTTTTCTACTGAAAATCATCAGAATTTAAAGTTATCTGTTATTATTTTTTAAGGAGAGGGGGGAGGACATTGTAAGTGAAATAATAAACCACTTATAATAACCATGTTCTAATTTGAAAAATCCGTAACATGTTACAATTACAAACATTCATTCAATTATCTGTTAACCCTAATATTATGTTAATTAATGTGACCCCCTTTAGTTTCATATGAGACAGTCCCATATTGTGAGGTTTTTTCTTTATTTAAAAGCAGTCCCGTATTTTCATCGCTGTGATCACTGCCAGAAAATAGCTTTCTTTGTAAAAAAATCATGGTTTGGGGGGAACACTCATTTTTTTTCTTTTTTAATTTGCAACAAACAATGAAAAATTAAATTTATGCAAGAAAATATGTGTCTGTGTGATTGGGAATGTTGTAGTCTTCTGAATATAAATATGCATTAAAAATTAATTTGAAGTTTAAACACTGCAATTTTCATAAATTTTACCCCCCACCCTCCTCAACTTTTGTGAGTATCCCATATTTGAACTTAAGAAAGATAGTCACTTTATGTTAATACATGAGGACCAAATTAATTATATTTCTTCAAATGGAATATAACATTCATATGTTTGTCTGCAAAAACAAGTTATTTAAGTTTCTCTCTATGATACTGTAAAATGTGTTAGCTGATGGAAGTTAAATCATTATAATCTATGTATCTTTATTGAAATTATATATTTTGTTTATAGTTTTCTGTTACTCTGAACAACAAAAAAGACAAATCTGGTGAAACTATTGAAGTTATCATAAAAGGTCAACCTGGAACATTTGTTGGATTGTCAGCTGTTGATCATGTTCTTCACAATATGAGAACAGGAAGTGACCTAAGTACAGATGAGGTCTGTTTTTCTGTCAGTCTGCTTGGATATGTTTCTAAGTTTTATAAAATATTTTTACAGATTATCAAACACTTTGAATAAAAAAAAAATGGAAGTAAAAGCCAACATATTATAAATGAAAACAATCTATCTGATCTCATGATTTGTTCATTTCATTTATTTAGTTTTTTTTTTTTTTTCTGTTTTATGGCAAAAAGGATCACTATAGTATTTGGTTACTTTTTTAATAACTTTGTACTTTTGTTTTACGATTATTACTATTGTTTTGTTAAAAAAATAATAAGTTTAATACATGCTTGTGTCGGAAATATATTGAAAATTATGATCAGCAAAAACAACTGCATATTAATATTGGTTTCATGCATATCATCATTATTATAAAGTTTTAATAAGTCTTTTTTTTATAATTATTAGTTTGGAGTGACATGACGATAGTTTTATATGTTATAATTATGTAATGCATAGTGTATTTTATACTTTTTTTTTTTTTTTTTTTTAAAGGTTTTGGAGAAGATGAATGCTTTTGATGAGCAGATGAATGGAACGCTTTCATTTTCTTGGAAATCTCGTGGTGGACATTCAAACCAGTTTGTACACTTTCCATCTGCATCCTATGGAATGGATTCGGCTACGATTTTTGATGTAATTTTGTTTTATGTTTGTAAATATGTGAATGATTTTTATATTACATTTTTCTAGCAAAATTCTCAATTTTTTTCTGTTTTATTTTAGTATGCAGGATTATTAATTTTTACTGATGCTCATGTTCCAAGGAAACAAGGTATGTTGTGTGTCCAAAAATTTTACTATACAACTCAAGAAATTAAAAATACTTTAATGTTTAAATTATATTTACTAAACAGTTGTTATGAGCAAAAAGCCAAATCTAAATTTTATATTATTACCCATTATTATGTCTATGTTATTATTATTCAAAAATGCGAGGAATAATCTCTCAAATTTAAATTCAATTTTTCATAATATATTCACCATAAACTGTTAAATATATATAATTTTTCAAAAAATGTTTTTTTTTCTCTGTATTCTGTTTTTATTTTATGTCAGGAGATTGCTTAGCTATTTGTTAAACCACAATAAATATGTTTTACTAACTGTACTTCAACATATTTTTAGAAATTTTTTCACTGGCATATGTATTTTGCATTTGCAATGCCTTCAGAAAATTAAAATTTTTTTTTTTTTTTTTTTTTTTTTTTTTTAAATATACAGGCAACTCTACTGAAATCTGCATATCTATAACAGCAATCGGTTTTTAGTTGTAAATATTGAAATTTACAGTTAATAGTTAAGTTTCGTTATGAAATTCAAGTTAAGTTATGTTGTGGAGTTCAAAATGACTATTAAAAACAATCTTATGTTCTCCAAGTAGTTCTCTCTCTCTCCTCTCTCTTTTTCCCTTTTTCTAACGAATCTTGTCCTTTTGTCCTTTTAAAACTGAGCACTGAAAAGTCAAAAATAGAAAAAAGCATAAGCTAAATAATAGTTGAGAAGTTTGTGAAATACACTTTAGTACCATACCTTTTTATTTAGAACTGTGCAATATTGTTTTAGAATGGCTTATTTCTTAAGATGAAATTCCTGTAACCTCACATGAGTGGATGACAGAAATAGTTTCAAGTATTTGCAAATATTTAAGTATTAGATGTCAACTCTGAAATTAAATCAATTGGAGAAATCAGAAAAAATTCCTCTTTTGGAAGGTTTAATCTTTAGGCTTCAAATCATTTTAGAATTTCCTCCAAAAAATCATTCATGTGGCACACTA
>JAWZYV010005185.1:0-28790 GCA_038373885.1 Cheiracanthium punctorium
GCAATATAAAAGAAATTCACAAGCTATTCATTAAAAAAAAAAAAAAAAAAAAAAAACTCTAAAATATGTTCATTTCTAACAAAAACACGCTTATTTCTTTTCGAAAGGAGAAGAACGGTGAACAGAAAATAGGGAAAATCTGGAGAATTTTCCCCTAATAAAGAGTTGGATTCTTTTCAGTACTAATCAATCAGCCATCTCCTGGGAATGTAATGGGTAAAACAGCAGCCCGTGACCAAACATGGACGCTTTTCTACTGCCTGTCTTCTTTCAATGGTCTTGTTTTTCGTTACTCGGGGAAGAATCAGCTGATTGGGGGATAAGGGAGGAGGGGATTCAAATTGGACCAAAACGTGGAATCACCATTAAAATATGTTCATGAAAGCAGTCACATTTGCTGACTTTACAAAAAATGCACTACCGTTGCAAAATTTCCCTTACAGTGAAAATAAACACTGAAAAAGCTGGTGTTATAAGATAAAATAAATAAAAACTTTGTGGAAAAAAAACCCACATAAAAGGTTACTTCAAGGCGTAACGATCGTTTCGACCGAAAATTCGTTCGGTCTTCCTCAGACAAACCCTTCCGTCAAACAGAGCACAGGGAACTGAAAAGGTTTTTTCCCTAGAGTATTTGCTTCAAAAAACACCGTGTTTTTAAAATATTTAACATTCATTATGTTAATAATTTTTACATTGAGATTCCATTAAAAATATTCAAATGATATTTTGAGAGAATGCAGTATTGGATAGTGCTGTAAAAGTAACGACAAAATGAGTATCCGTATGTATTTGTTACTTAGATGTTCGCTATTCGTTACTCGTTACTTTCGTTACTACTAATAGAATCGGTAATAGGGTGTTATATGTGCCCCATAACAACACATCCGGGACAGTGTTGTTATGGGTATATGCCGCCCATACATAAACCCATAACAAAACCTAACCAAAAAGAATTTTTTTTAGCGAAGTTGTACAAAGTTGTATTTAGAGCTTATTTTCTCTGATTTACAGATTGTTTTTATACACATTTATGGTTTTATACAATGCTAAATTATCCGAATTACTGAGTACACATAGAAATCTTCCAAAGACATATGCCATTCTTTTTTTTCTCAACCCCCCCTTTCTTAAATTCTGAACGCTGGTTTAACCTGTTCACTCTTATCATAAAAAGTGTAAAGGAAAGCTTGTGACTCGTGTTTTTTTCTGGGAGCGGGTTCTCGAATACTGAGATCCAGGGATTGGGCCATATATATTAAATTCACAGGGCAGGGGATCTCAGTATGATATCAACTACTTTGCGTCTCTACAAGCATAATATCTTTATTATTTGTGAGTTCTTATTTCATATCAAAAACTTCTTTTGCTGGACGATTTTTCGAAGTAAATTAAAAATTACCATATTTTAAATTAAAATTGTTTAATTCAGTGAGAATTATCTATTTTTAAGATATTTCCAGTTCTATTTCTGCACTTTTGGGATGAAAGGGTTAGCCCCTTCTGTGGGTGCATATATGAGAGCATTCTTTAAACAAAAATTATCACTCCTTTCATACAGAAAGAATGGTTGCACCGGACTATGCGTATTCCATGAGTTCATGGAATAAAATGTACCACAAAATAGGGCAGATGGCCCCCTAAACGCCGACATTTTAGAAACATACTGAACTTTATTGAATTATTTTAATACCAGTGGCTTACGCAGGAGTGGGCATAGAAATCCCGGGTAGCTCCCAATTTTATATATATTTTATAAACAATTACTTAAAAAATGTGTTTAGGTTTCCATGCTAAATATTTTTTTTAGTTCCAAATAATATTTTAAATAATAAAAATGTGTGAATTCGTTTACTTTATAAAAAAATATTTTTTAAAGGTGTATTTAAATAATTTGTTATTTATTACTCATATTTCGATTCTAGCTAAAAAAAAAAAAGAAAAAGTTAAGTTCGCAATCCTGCTTCGGAACCACCCTGAAAGAAAGAATTCTGATTGCACCACTATTTAGTACTAAAATGTTAGAAAGCCCGAAATTAGCACCCCTTACTAACATGCTTCTCTTATATGTATTGCTCCTCTACAATTATAAGAACACCCCCTTCCCCCCCTGCAAAAAAAAGTTCAACTGCGCATAAGAACGCACTATACACCGGATCCTATCCCCCCATTGTACGACCCATATCAATAGAGCCTCATCAAAACGATACCATTCGGCTCGGCACTAACGAATTGCAACCAGAACATACTACTACTCAAATACCGAAACTGATTTTACCCTTCAAACAGCGAGAATCCATAATACTTCCGGTATCTAGTAACGGAACGGAACATACTATTACTCAAATACCGAAATTCATTTTCTCCCTCCGGCAGTCTTGTATTCGAAGTTCGAACCTGGTCGATCCGAAATGCACACTCAAAAGTCATTTTCCCCCTTGAAACCGCGATCCGATATCCAGTAACAAACAGAAGATATTAGTACTCGATTACTGGAACCCGTTTCCCCCTAGTTCGCCTCGCCTGGAAGTCTGTATTCGAAGTTCGAAGCTGCTCGATCCGAAACAGCTTCGGATCGAGTAACGAGTAACGATCAACCGAAAAGTAACAATTCGTTACTTCGAGTCTGAGTGATTATCCGTATCTTAGTACCGAATACATGCGGTTTGCTTCAGCTCTCGTATTGGATATCGGTTAGAGTAATTTTTTGTACAACAATAATTCACAAAACGTAGTTACTAATTATGCTATCCAATAATAATAATAATAAACTCTGTAAAATAAAAAGATGTTAATAATAATTTACTGAAAAGTGCATTTATTTTTCATTTTCAATATATAATTGTAAGGATAAAATTGTAAGGAACTTAAAAGGAAACCGGCAGTTTCGTGTACTCGGAAAAATCCGAAATCCGATGCTACATGCAGCCAAGAGCAGCAAAATAATTGACCGTATGTATAGAAATCTGGCCATTGTGATGAGAAATTCTCCCAAAACAATGGGTATTTTTTATGATGTAAAATTTAGTGATTGTTAAAAATCAGTCATTTCTAGAATTTCGTATTTATCTGTAAATTTACAAAAAATTTTGAAAATCTTAGGGGGGGGGGGCTGAAAGCCGGTAGATAGGGCTTAGCCCCCGTAGCCCCTCCCCCCTCTCAGGGCCGGCCTAAGGCGTGTGCGACGTGTGCGACCGCACATGTTTTTTTCTTTGAGGGGGGCGCCGAAATGAGATAAATGTTTAGAAAATAAGTGGTAAAGTTTAAATATTTATGTATCTTATGTATGTTTGAATGCAGATCACCGTTTGAATGAGTTTTTCGTTCACAAATAAATTTTGCTTAAAGGTTCAGTAAAGAGACTAGCTTCAAGAAGCGTTTCGCTCCATTTTTTGACTGAACTGAACAAATGTAGATACTGAGTCTTCTATCACGTGTTTAGTATGTCTGTCGCGTCGGCTTGCAATGGCGACCGACCAGAAGGCAGTAGCGGATTCAGGGGTGGTGCTAGGGGGCTTCAGTTCCCCTCCCAAAAGAGATTGCTGAACGGTAACATTCTGCTTCATTATGCATTTTGAATATGTAAAGTGATCTTTTTGAATCAGTTAGCCCCTACCAAAACTTTTTACATTGGTTTAGACTAAAATTTTGCTTTACTATATATTTTGTTTGGGTGAAATAAACTTTTTTTCAAAATTTAGCCCCTCCCAAAAGAGAATTTCTGGATCCGCCACTGCCTGAAGGCAGACCTTAGGTTACGTGAAGAGTTAAGAGGCGTTGGCTATTGTATTCTCGACGAAATAATAATGCTTACTGTTTCTGTTGTAAGATATTTAATACTGCAAGTTCCAATAAAACTTTATCAGATCAAAGTGGCAACTGTGACTGGAGGCACATTGGAACTATACTGAATCGTCATGAAACTTCTTCTACTCACCTAAAATGCTATGAAAAATGGGTAGAGGCGGAAAAGTGACTGAGCACAGGTAAAATGCTTATGGCAAAATGTTCTTAAAAGACTTCTTGTCATAACACAATTCCTTGCCCAGAACCAAAATGGCTTTACGAGGGACAAATGAAACTTTGTACACAAAAAAAAAACCAGTGGAAATTATTTAGGTTTTGTTGAACTAATTGCTCAGTTTGATCCTGTAGTGAAAGAACATGTATCTAGAGTATTGGCAAATGAAAAACAAGGGTGTCTGTCATACTTAGGAAAAAACATACAAAACGAATTATTGACTCTGATGGGAGATAAAGTAAAAGAAGAAATAGTAAGTAGAATTAAAACAGACAAATACTATGCATTGATTCTCGACTTTCTGTTGTTTTGAGGTATGTTTATGAAACAAAAGAGCAAAAAGCAGAAATTTGCGAAATATTTCATTGAAATAACAGATACTTCAGGAAAAGGAATGTCGGAAACCGTCTTAAAAAAACTACAGGAGTACGACTTGGATATTTCTAATTGCAGAGCCCAAGGGCATGATAATGGGGTAAATATGAAAGGCAAACACTCCAGACTGAAAAAAGAAATTAGAAAAAAAAAGAGAGGTTTTTTTTTTTTTTTTTTTTTGTACCATGCACCTGTAGAAAACTTGGTACTGAGCCTAAACTTGGTACTGAGCGATGCCGCAAAATCCTCAGTACCAACAGTTACTCGTTTTGGAACAATTCAGCGATTGTTTGTGTTTTTTAGCTCATCGGCCAAAAGTCGGAGCAAATTGTTAAAGAGACTGTCGCAGTCAGATGAGGTATCGTCATTATTTGGACCTTCTCTTACATTAAAAGGACTTTGTGCAACTCTCTAGGAAGCACGAATTGAATAGCTGAAAGCTATAAGATATCAGATTGTGCAAATACTACAGGCACTTTGGGACCTACATGAGGATGCATCATTTGAAGATGAAGTTATAAGTGAGGCAAATTTCTTATCCGAAGCTGTAGAAGATTTTGTCTTCTTAGTGTCACTGATTGCATGGTATGATATCCTGTTTGAAATAAATATCGCTAGCAAAATATTGCAATCAAAGAACGTGAATTTACCTCAAGCTGTATCTATTTTGAAGTCCGCTGGGGACTTTTTGGTGGATTTCCGCGAAAACGGAATTTTTAGTTGTTTAGTGAAAGCAAAAGAGTTGTCTGAAGATTTAGAAGTGGAAGGAAAATTCAAAACACTCCTGGTTAGAAGGAAGAAGAAGCAGTTTGATTATGAGGCCGATGACGAAGCACCAATTGATCCGCAAGAGCGTTTCAGAGTTGATTTTTTTTTACCACTTGTTGAAACAGCTCAAATGACTGTTCAAGAGAGATTCGAACAACTCAAGGACAAGGTTTTAATTTTCTTTTTAAACTTGATGAATTACCCAACAGAGATGACTTGTTAGGCAAAGACTTGGAAGATCTCCTTTCGGATGGGGATGACATAGTGACGTCAAAAGAGTTGAGTTATGCGAAGAGCTGATCTCTATCAAGAACTTCATCCGAAATAAAGGTACGTAACACTTATCCGTTTTAGGCATTTTACCAGCTTGATTTAATGTTCAGTTAGTTAATTCATAATGGTTTTATGCTCCAACAGTCTTTTTTTTTCAAAAATAAATCAAAAATACACTAAAAAATGTTCTTAATTAAAGAATTAAAAACTGTTTTTTAATTTCTCTTTGTTTGATTTTAGGCAAGAAAACGCCTCTGAACGTGCTGAACTTTTTGTTGGAAACTGGATCTGAAGACGCTTATGTAAAAGGGTTGCTTTACGAATACAGTAGAACCTCGATTATCCGAACCTCCATTAACCGAAACTCTCCTTTAACCGAAGTCGGTTTCTTCTTCACCTTTTTTTTTCACTTTCTACTATCATCCAAAATTTCTCTTAACAAACATGAATTTTTCAAGTTTTTCTTTTTTTCCACATTCCTTTAGTATGCAATCCGTCCTTTCCAAACTACGAGTGCAGATAAATATTTTGGAATTCCTTTTTATAGAATTCCTTCTCGCAAGCTCAATTCTCGGTATGAGTGTACTCTTCTCATTTTCAAACATCCCTGTTCTAAACAAAAACACGCCCCATTTCGAAATTTGGAAGGTCATACTGCCGAGTCCCAGAACAATCGAATGTTATTGCACCCTCTAATTGTAAGATTCCTCTGAACTCATGCTTTTAAGAAAACTTCGGGATAGAGCTGCCCGGCAAAAGATGGCCAATTGACACCAGATGGAGCTTCCATTTAAACCACTGTCATTTTTTGTTTCAGAAATAAATTTATTTTCATTTGTAATTTTAATTAATTTTGAGTTTTAACTCTCTTATGACTAAAGAGTTAAAATAGTCATAATAACAGTTCAATAACGATACTACATATTAAACTAGATGATTATGGATGAATTCGCGATTATCCGAAAAATTCGATTATCCGAAGTAGGTTCGGTCCCAATGACTTCGGATAATCGAGGTTCTACTGTACTTCTTACCAGGGGCGTAGCCAGGGGGAGATATCGGGATATATCCCTCCCCCGAAAGTTTTGGATGAGTGATGAAATTCCGTCTATTTATGCACCTATAAGTTCATATCCCCCCCCCCCGAAAAATTTTCCTGGCTACGCGCCTGCTTCTTAGCACCCCCCCCCGAAAATTTTTCCAAGTGCATATCCCCCCCCCCCCGAAAAATTTTCCTGGCTACGCGCCTGCTTCTTACAGTGCCGTCGTCGGTAGCGTCGGCTGAGCGAAGTGTTTCTAAATTAAGAATAATAAAAACTTATCTAAGGCCTACTCTTTCTGAGGAAAGACTGAACAACCTTTCAATTTTTTCCATTGAAAATGATATTTCATCGTCATTAGATTATGATACTTTAATAAAAACATTTTCGGCTGCTAAAGCTAGGAAGGTTCATTGCTAAGAGTACAATAGATTATTTTAATCAATTTCCCGTAGTACTTTTTTTGATTTTTCCCACTACTACTACCATTGGTGTACCTTAGCTTGAAAAATGAAAGCCAAAGTTTATATATCTGAACATTTTCGTACTTTCTTCAATGTGCTGACTGTATTCAATCAAATAAAACTTTTGTTATAGTTCAAAATGTGTCTGTCATTTTCTACCACACAAAACAATACGAGTCAACTGAGTAAAAGTATTTGTTAGGAGTTTGCTCGTCACACACGTACAGTACAGCACGCTAACTGCAGTTTGAAAAAGTGAGTAAAATAATTAATACTAGAAGAAGTTGTTAAAAAAATAAAAATGCATTCATGAAAAGATACTAAATACTCCACTTTAATATTGACTACAGTAGACACCGGTTATAACGTACTCTCACGGGACCTAAAGAAATAGTACGTTATAGACGAAGTACGTTATAAGAAATATCGCCGGTAAGATTCAATATTGCACAAAAAGTGGGCTCATAATTTCACTGTATTATGTGTTTTTAAACAGGTGTGAATTTTTAAAATTTAAATTAAAACAGAAAATTCTTGATCACTTAAAATTATTGAGATAATCTGTCATTTTCTTTTTAAATGAGCAGATGCTTCTTTAAAAATACAATTTTGGATATCCATAATAGACTTCTGTAGAGTCTCTGCATCATCACTGTGGCATTCTAAAAATCGTTACGCTCTTTTTGCAGCATGGAATGCGTCGGGTATGTTTGGTGTAAGGGATAGGCGCCTCTGTTTCTTCTTCACCATCACCAGAATCATAGACAGGGCTTTTCAGAAGGCATTGACATGGATGAATGCCAAAGAAAAAACTGGGTCTTGTTCTTAGCCCTACCTAGCAGGGGAAAAAGATACAAGATCGCTCCCTTCATTCATACGCAATTCATCTCGTCAGAGTCTATGAAAATGGACAACGAGTGTTTTTGAACGCACTGAAATTTACGTGAAAAAGATAAAATGCTTAACAAAAGCAAGATTTTATTCTTGGCTTTAGTATAAAAAGTACGTTATAGCCGAAGTACGTACTTTTGCCAAGTACGTTTTAACCAAAGTTCAATAACATTATAAATATAGGACTTCAATCGAGACCTAGCTTCTAGGTACGTAATAACCGATAGTACGTTATATCCCAGGTCCGTTATAACCGGTGTGCACTGTATTTAGTAATTCATATGAGTTCTAACTTTTGATTTTGAGTCCCTTCAAAATGTCATTTTTAGGTATTACGTTCCCACTCATTTCAATTATAGAGCACACATACTTCTTACTGAGTTTCTTGTATCCATTTTTACTGTAAGGGGCGCCAAAACTCATTCTTGTTACGGCCCTGCGGACCTGGGATATAACGTATTATCGGTTCAAACGTACCTAGAAGCCAGGTCCCGATGGAAGTCCTATATTTATAATGTTATTGAACTTCGTTTAAAACGTACTTAACAAAAGTACGTACTTCGGCTATAACGTACTTTTTATACCAAAGCCAAAAATAAAATGTTGCTTTTCTTAAGAATTTTATTTCCTTTTTCTCGGAAATACCTTCACAAACATTCGTTGTCCGTTTTCAGATTCTCTAGCGAGATAAATTGCGCATGAATGAAGGGGAGCGATCTTTTATCTTTTTTGCCTGCTAGCATACCCGACGCATTCAATGCTGCAAAAACAGTATCACGATTTTTTGAATGCCGCGGTGATGATGCAGAGACTCTACAAAAGTCTATTATGGATATCCAAAACGGTATTTTTAAAGGAGCATCTGCCCATTTAACCCCTTAAAGGTCGTATTATTTTCAAGAAGATGGTCATAAATGTGCCTATTTTTTTTTATTCAAGAAAATTTATAAAAATAAATGTACGTACAATATATGTATTCGTTTTAAGGTTTGAGACATTTTTTAGCATTAAATAAAAAATTAAATTTCTAGGAATAGCCAACATTTAGGGTTATTGTGACTGAATGTGTGTTTTTCAGTGGAAATTAAAAACATATTTTTTAAACACTAAAAGAGATTTTTATTAAACTTACTTCATAATATACATAAATATTTGTAACATGTTCTTTGGACATAGGTGAGAGAGTGAGCTAAATGTGTAAAATGCATGGCAGAAATAACCGTACTGCTACCATCTATTTTAAAATAAACTAACTCCAATTAACTTAAAAATAGTCTAGTACTGTGATCTGTTGTGTAAAATGAGATATAAAAAATTACTGTGCAAAAGAATTGAAATGTTCTGATCTTTCTGGCGAATATCTTTTGAACATTCTACCCCGAAAATATCACGGGCACGAGAAATAGGGGGGAAAAGCTCAGCCCGTGATTTTGACGTGAGCGAGAAGGAAGGGGTTAAAACAAAAAGAAAGTTACAAATTATTTATCTCAATCAAAATTGTAAGTAATAAAGAATTGACTCCGTTCAATTTAAAGAATAAGACCTGTTTAAAACAAGATCATTTTATAAATAAAGTTTAGTTTGAACTTATAAAACAGTTACCATAATTATTCCCCCTATTTGCAGGTTACTTAAACTGTAAAAAGAGTGCGGGTGAGAAACAGGGTTGTCAGATTCGCTGCCCGGGTAGCTACTTTGGCATTTTACGCATTTTTAAAATATACTTTAACTTAACTAATGATATGAAAAATTATAAACAATTATGAAAACTTACAATATTCTTACCAATGAATCTACAAAACTTTCTATTGATTCGTTATTATCCATTAACTCTTAGAGTAGACTGAATATCATTCACTTTCAGAGATTCCCAAAAGGTTGTTGAAAGTGTTACTTTGTTTTAAATTTGTCAAATTGAAAAAAAAAAAAGCATTTACTAGGTTTATCCAATTTGATATCTGTACGAAAATATTAAATGATTGAAAAGTAAATCCTGTTCGCACGACTCTCTTAGAACGCAAAATACTAAAAAATCCATTTTGAAAAATTTGTCCCTTACTGTGTTTTAGTCGAGCTGACTCAACTCACATTTCCTACTATGTAAATTGGAAAAACTAAATTGAAACAAATAATAAATAAATTAAAATTTCAAGAGATTGCATGAAAAACTTTTTTTCTCGTGAGTGATGGCATGTTTGTCTTCTGCTTATTTGTGTTGTTAACCCCTTAACCTTCGCTCCCGTCAAAATCACGGGCTAAGCTTTCTCCCTCTATTTCTCGTGCCCGTCAAATTTCCGGGCAATACTGTTCAAAAAAATGCGCCTGAAAGATAAGTGCGTTCCAATTCTGATGCACGGATTTTTTTGTAATATATAATTTTACACAACAGATGACAATACCAGAGTATTTTTAACTTAATTCGGAGATAGTTTATTTTTAAATACATGGTAGCGGTACTCAAACACACGTGTATTTGTGATATGCATTATGCAATCTTAGCTTACTTTTTTTTTTTAATTTATGTTCAAAGAAAATTTTAGAAATGTTTACTTATTTTACGTAGTAAGTTTAATAAAACTTTCTAGTGTTTAAAACATATATTTTTAATGATTCCCTGCTTACTACAAAACACACATTCAGTCACAATGACCCTGAATGTTGGCTTTTCCTAAAAATTATTTTTTTTTTCTCTAGTGCTTAAAATGACCAAAACCTTAAAATGAATAAATATACTATATATGCACTTGTTTTATACAATTTTCTGGAATAAAAGAAATAAGCACTTTTATGACCGTTTTCTTGAAAATAATACGGCGGTTAAGGGGTTAAGTCAAAGCTATACATGGGCTAACTGCCTAGAGTGGGTGATAACGTGGTCGGGGGGACTTTCTAAAAGGTTCTAACGCGTATTCACCAAGGAGTGATTGCATGAAAATGATATAAATGTAAACGTTTTGGCTTTCATAACAGCTTACTTTTAAAATTAAAAATAATTGCTCATTCGTTCTGTAAAACAAAAGGGAATCCAAATGAATGAGTAGCTGCTATTACTCTTCAATTCCTGCTGTTTCTTTCGGTGCAAGCGACAGCTCCTAATCCGATAATTCGATTGACATCCAATTATCTATATATGCATAAATTTTAGCGAGTGTAAACCCTACAGTGTTTTACAGGGCTACAAAAAAGTATTCTTATACATTGCGTCTATACACTCAGATCATTTTAAGTATACTAGTGCATGTACACTAGATTCTCTTAAGTTGAATGAAATTTATTGAAACGCTTGGTAAATAGGAAGTGTTCGGAAAGTCGAATGGAGTCAATCCAGATTTTTTAAAATTGACTTCAGAATTTAAAACACAAACTAAAATAGTACTTAATTATTTACATGTATTAAATTGATTTAATCCTTTACTTTAAAAAAGCACACATTTTTTTTTCTTTCAAACAAATGCACTTAGAAATGAAAATTGCAAGAAATTTGCATCAAAGAGTTTCACTTTGTTATTGCTTCTAGCTTTATAATTCGAAGAATGTAATGCAGACGTCCATTGCTTTTTTCCTAGTTCTTATGTTTTTCAGTTATACAGTCATTCTAATTCAAAGTGCTAATCACCATTGTACCCAGTTTTTTATATAAATGCGCTGCGTTTTAAGTTTTTTTTCTTTCTTTTTAAAGTTGTATTGCGAAGGTTTGCTATAGTTCTTCGAGGCAGGACAAGTAAATCCTCAGAGTTAAGGTATTGTTTTTTTTTTTTTTTTTTTTTGTAATTTTACGAACTGTCAAATGTTATTTACCAAGGGGTAGCCCCCCCCCCCTTCAGCCTCTCCTTGCTATGCCAGTGATTGCGACTTACTTTAAACTATAATGCGTATTTAAAAATGATTAATGTTATAATTGTTTCAAGAATTAAGAATAGAAATTATAATAAGTTACGAAAACAGTATTATTATTTTTTTATGCAAAACTTTTAGTTTGATATTTTGAAAATTATCAATTTTATTGGTTATAAAAATAAGTAACAAGAAATTTTTGCTGTTGATACTTTCCCAGCAAACACAGAGAGGTTCTCTGAACGTCTATTAACGTTCAGAAAACGTCTTCTGAACGTTAATAGACGTTCAGAGAACCTGTGTGTGTTTGCTAGGTTGAGAGTTCACAACTAAAGAATAATTAAATTGTAATTTTATTGCAGAAAAGTTTTAATTAAAAAACTTGGCAATGTCAATACTATTTTAAGAATTTTTTGTTACGTAATTTTTATTTATATTTTATAGTTATACACTTTTAACAATAAAAAAACTAATAAAAATCAGCTAGTTATTAACATAAGTTACTGTTACCTCAATGATTACCTCTAACTGATTTCTATTGTTAGTCATCGATAATACATAAAACTTCACTGCCAAGAAGGAATAAAATATAACTATTTTAAATGTAATTGAACTCTTGTAATAGCCTATTATTTTAACATTCAAGAAAACCCTTCCCCGGAAAATAAATTATGTACACAGACAATTTTTTTTTTTTTTTTCCCATAACGATATCTTAGAAACCCCATTTTCAAATTTGCAATACAAATTGCTTAAAAAATTTTAGTGACAAGTTTTTTCAAAAAATTTCAACTGTATTATGATTTTTTAATTAGCAAAATAATTGTTTAAGTGATATAGTCATATACTTAATGAAAGACCTCAAAACACTGAACAAAATGACATAAATCTCTCAACTCTCTAGGTCAAAATGATCTTGAGTTACAGATTACTATACCATGCAAATTTTCCCGACTTTTTCAAAATTTCGAACTTATAACCCAAAATCGTCAATATATATAAACATGATGTCTCGACCCATAGTAAGTTTGAATCCATTAATAAAACATCGTCGTTATTTTTTCAGTTTTATAAATTAGTATTATGTTGTTGCTGCTAATGTCCTCTGGTAACGGCGGAGCGGTGCCAGATCCACCGTATGGAAGGCGATGGGCGGAAGGGGCGGCTTTCATTTTAATGAACCCTAATGAGAGGAAGTCCGACTTGGCTCAGGGTCCCTCATTTTCAAGCAATTCTAGATGAGGGACCCACCCTCTGAAATCGGTACCCCCAGAGGTAGCGTTCAATAGGGAGGCCATTGGAACTACGAAGGATTTTACGAGCAACCACTCCCATTAGTGTACACGGTCTCAATGCAGCCCAGCCGCGAGAGGCGTTCACCCTCCCAAGCACTAGCCAAGCCGGGTACTGCTTCACATTCCGTGTTCTTACGAGAACGGAGTTTAGTGACTAGGCCACAGCGGGGCATAAATTATTATTATTGTTGTTGTTAGGAGAAGACGCATAACTAGTAGCAGTAATAGTTATTTGGAACCAGTGGCGCAGAGAGGGAGGGGGAGCAGGGGAAAAACCCCCAGGGCCTCAGCTTGTGAAGGGGCCCCGCTTTTGCTGTTTATATGATATTGTGTGTTGTCAATTTTGTAAAAAAAAAAAGTCCAAATTGAGATTATGTCCCCGGATGTTTCAAATTAATTTTTGATTGAAAGCCAGCTAGAGTTTAAACCACCCACTTGACAAAAACTAGGAGTGTTTCTGATTGAGTCTTCTTTTGCAAAAAAAGTAGACATTGAAGGTGTTATTCAACAGTTTGCCATGACTAAAAGTAGAAAAGATTTATTTAACAAGAAATCATTTTTTTTTCCCGAGACACATTGTTAAATAGCGGAAGAAAAGGTATAGCCAGAGGAGAGACTATGCATCCACCCAACCTCCGAAATTTTGAATTTTCCTGAACAAAATGTTAAAGATCAAGACTTTCTATGAGAAATTTTGAAATGTCCACTTTTTTGGCCTACTGAAATTTTTTTGGCTGCCTGCTTGCATGGAAGTATGAATAAAAATATTAATTTTTTCAATACTCAGGAAACATGCCACGCAAAAATGTTAACGTTTCAAATACAGTTTCTCTATGGAGATGACGAAACCTCCAAAACAAAATGTGGGTATTTTTTAGAGCACGGATGTTTATTAATAAAGTATAATACTCTTTTAAATTAGAAATTTTAATTTTATTAATTATTTTCCAGTTACTATTAATTTAGAGTTTCTTTAAATGATTAATAATTTTAATAAGGAATAAATGATTGATCTAATACGACATCAAACGGATTTCTGGATAGCAAAGGGACCCCCAAAGATTTTATCCCCGGGGCCCCGACTTGGCTCTCTGCGCCTCTGTTTGGAACAGAGGGAAGAATGAATTCTACCAGTATAGATTTCTTCAGTCAGTGGAAAGCAAATGACTGAAAGGCTCTGACCTATAGGGTCACTTGCAAATTTTATTTCAAAATGTAGAGGTGAATTTGAGAAGTCAAGAAGCATCTGAGCTGTCAAGGTTATCATTTCATAACGACAGTGAGCAGGATTCCAGACTCCAACAAGAGAAATGTGTTTTTCAATCAAAACAAGGACACTAGTTATGAATTTGGAAAAAAGAGATTTTTTTTTTGTAAATTCATTGATAGTATACCAAATCCGAATCATTCGGAAGAATGGAACACGTAAAAATAGTTCAGAGCATTTTAATGTACTTTTTTTGGTGATAAATTATCGAAAGAGGAAAAGAAAAAATCGATAAAAAACAAAAATATTGACCAAAGTGGCAGCCATTTAAAATTTTGTCAATGAACCATAAGCGTAAAGTTTTCAAAATTATTGGGGGGGCCGGGCCCCACAACCACATATATTCACGTCAGTGGCGTAGACCAAAGGGGGGTGTTAGGGGGATCATACCCCCACCCCATGAGGAATTTTTTGCCCTCAAAATGTATATTCTTCACTCCCTTATCATACACCCGTATACATATATGTGAGTTGCAGAAGTCGTACCCCCCCCATGAAAAATTTCTGGCTACGCCACTGATTCACGTACATAGAACTTACTCATAGCTGCCAACTACTACGGAATATAATCAATAACTTTTTCTACATGATTTTTCGGTTAAAATACTCGTATAGCAAAATTTTTGAGCTGCACGCGCGAGCTGGTTACTATTTTGAAAAAAATAATAAAAAAATATACTGTTTACAAAAACTGGTTAGTGGTTAATTATATTCCGTAGTAGTTGGCAGCTATGACTTACTATATATAAGTGTAAATTATTGGAGTCGCTCGAGCTCTATGGGTCCATAGAATTCTACACCTATGTAAGGTAAGTATTCATGTTAGTATCTTCCTACTATGTTATAAGTTAAAAATAGAAGCAAAGCAAAAAATCCAAAGGAGGAAAAAAGACAAACATTTTCCATGAGATTTTAGACACATCTGAACTTTTCTTCATTTCATACTTTACATTGCATAATCTGATTTTAATTAACAGAGCTTGGAGCCAGAGGAGGGCAGCTTATAATAACATTGTGTGTTACGTGGCGTCACAATGAATACTAAATCATGATTGAAATCAAAAGAAAATTTTTAAAAGTACAAGTAAAGGTTTTTTTAAACGTTTGTAAATGTGTAAAATACTTTTTTTTATGTTAGTATAAATGAGTTTTCTGTATTGAGTGGTCAATTATTGGGTGAGCTCAGCCCCTATTCACAATTTATTGGGGGGGCTCAAGCCCCACGGGCCCATATAACTCTACGCCTATGCAATGAACTGAATCTTTTTTTGCTATTTTTGGAAGAAAACAATGAACTTGACAGAAATGCATATGTAATTTGCATGGCTGCACAACAAATGTCATAAAATTTTCCTAATGCAGACATCCGTAGTCATCTCTTGTGACAGATGAACCCTCCACCCCCCAATCCCACGCGCACATGCACACACTGTTATGAGTTCTAATAAAACGTTTTGTCTGCACCATGGCCGATTGGATAAGATACTTAATGGGGTAGGTGGCTCAAGAGTGAAGGTCCCGGTTTCGGGCTTGTCACGTGGCTGCCGATCTAATGGTCTGAAGTTTGGGACGGTTTTCTCCAGATGCAACGCGAATACGTAGTAGTATTCCTTAAAAAGTCGTCCGCCCAAGATATCGCTCTTCTTAGGCCGATACCCTTCATAATCAGTGAATTAAACTCACCCCCCACAAGGCAGGTTTGCCTTAACACACAATATAATAAAACGATCTGCGAAAAGAAAAGTTTGGAGACAAACGTTGATCCTTTTTATATATCAAGGTATGTTGCAAATAGTCAAAAACATTTTCTTTAGTTGTTATTGTACTACGTCATTCACTTTTTATGTAAAACAATATGCGTCATACGGAACACAGGAAATTTGTCTTACAGTCGAATACTTTTAGAAGAGGGTGTCACTAAGAAAAACATTTTGGGGTGTTTTTCAGAGCCTATTAGATTCACTAACGTTTGAAAGAAAGGAAGCGTCCTAAATAGTTATTAATATAATTTATTTAAATATTTAATAATTTCACATGTGAAAAAAATCCTAAATAGTAATAAGTATTATTTATTGAGAGATGCAATCATTAGAAATGTGAAGATTGCACATATTCTACTTATTAAAATGGTCAAAAATAATATTCATCCATTATTTGAAAATGAAATCCATTCTTGTTGGATGAATATTTTTCAGTGACTACGTCTCAAAAATCACAGTACCAAAAATAATAATCCTATAGATTGTTCCTTTGCAAAAAAAGATCATTCTATTGTGAAAAGTGGATAGAAATCTTGTTTATAAATGCGTTGAAGGCGAGTTCAAAACTCCTGGCATTTTTCTGAAACTGCCTACTCATCTGCCCATCTTGCGCGCCCCTGATTCAGTGGCGTGGGTGATTTAAAGGAGGTTCACAAAACAAATTTCGAAAATTAAATAGGCAGATACGACGCACCTTACACATTCAAACAGATTTGCGTTTCCAGCCGTTAAAGGAAAACAATGCACGCAACTGAAAGAAAACAAGTCATCTTGGGTCTTACATTTCGTCACCCAGATCAGTTTTAGCAAAGGTGCTGTCTTGACTCATTCTATTTCAATTTTTTTTCAAAGGATACTATTGAAAAATGCCATTGCTTTAGCTCCGAAACACGTATCTTAATTATTGACACTAGTTTGTAAAAAAATAATGTAGTGAAAAATTATAGAAATTAAAAAATATTAAGAAAATGAAATAATAATGAATTAACTAACCGAACGTAGCAAACTAAGGCAAAATCCGGAAGCGATACCGCAAAAAAGTGGTCATGGGTGCATAATGAAATTATGCGAACGGACAGATTTAATGAGTGCCGTGCTTCCTCCCAGTTGTCTGGGCTTCTTATCCCAGAGAGCGGTTCAGAGAGAAAAATTTCCGTTCGCACGTGCGACTGATTAGACTGTGTTGTAGTCACCTACACTACAGTGCGTTCGCTATAATAAGCGTATTTAATAATAGTGGGAGGAGGGGGAGAGAGTCAAACTCACGTTTTAAATTCACATAAATCTAGAAGTGTGCTTCATATTTGCTTTCAATTTAATTTGTTAATGTGTTTATTCTTCAGTTTTTCCTTTGGAGGTTCCCGTACTCATGTGCTCCAATGGAGGAGCCGCCACTGCCTTCATTACCGTTTAGATGTCCCATAAAACTAGGGGGGGGGGAATGATTTAATAAATACTCTAGAAGAGTCGTAGTCGTTTGTCAAGCAACGAACATCTTTTTATGCATAGGAAGCAGCAGTGTTGAGAATAGTAAAAACTTGCTTACCTTCTTTCTTACCTTCTACTATCCAATAAATCCAAGGCACTGAGATAATTCCGTTGTTCTTCAAATCGTATCAAGGGTCCAGTCCGAATCGTTTTTCCAATTATAGAGCGAGAAATAAGATAATACAAAGCGCAGAACAACCTAATGATAAAATAAGTCGTCTGCCGATTTTATACACTCTGCTGATAGCTGATTCGTTCGTTCTTCGATCCTCCGCCCACTAAAATGTAAACAAACGGAATTGCTATTCGGTCCGTTTCCAGAGGCGCAGAGAGCCAAGTCGGGGCCCCAGGGATAAAATCTTTGGGGTCCCTTTGCTATCCAGAAATCCGTTTGATGCCGTATTAGATCAATCATTTATTACTTATCAAAATTATTAATCATTTAAAGAAATTTTAAATTAATAGTAATTGGAAAATAATTAATAGAATTAAAATTATTAATTTAAAAGAATATTATACTTTAATAAACATCCATGCTCTAAAAAATATCAGCAGTTTGTTTTGAAGGTTTCGTCACCTCCATAGAGAAACTGTATTTGAAACGTTAACATTTTTGCAAAGCTTGCTTCCTGAGTATTGAAAAAATTAATATTTTTATTCATACTTCCATGCAAGCAGGCAGCCAAAAAAGTTTCAGAAGGCCAAAAAGTGGAAATTTCAAAATTTCTCATAGAAAGTCTTGATCTTTAACATTTTGTTAAGGAAAATTCAAAATTTTGGAGGTTGGGTGTGCCCATAGTCTCTCCTATGGCTGGCTTTCTTCCACTATTTAACAATGTGTCTCGGAAAAAAAAAGATTTTTTGTTAAATAAATCTTTTCTACTTTTAGTCATGGCAAACCGTTGAATAACACCTTCAATGTCTACTTTTCTTGGAAAAGAAGACTCAATCACTAACACTCCTTGTTTTTGTCAAGTTGGTGGTTTATGCTATAGATAGCTTTTTGTAATTTCATTCAAAAATTAATTTGAAACATCCGCGGACATAATCTAAATTTGGACATTTTTTTAAAAACAAAATTGACAACTCACAATTAAGTATCATATAAACAGCAAAAGTGGGGGCCCTTCACAAGCTGAGGCCCTGGGGATTTTTCCCCTGCTCCCCCTCCCTCTCTGCGCCACTGTCCGTTTCTGCCTTTGCTCTCTCTCCTTCCTTCCTTACAAAACTACAGATGGTGGAGACAATCTTCGGGGATAAAATCTTCGGTATCCCTTTGCTGTCCAGAAACCCTTTCGATCAGGCCCTTATTTTCAACTACGCCCATTAGGCCGGGGCCTAGGGCCCCCGAATATTGGATCCCCCCGAAATAAAAACTGTATTCAATGTTTCTTAATTTATCTTTTTTAATTGCAGATTTGTATTTAACCTTTCTATCCTTTCAAATGTTTACAAACAATATTTTAAACAAGCTGCCAATCTGCTCGACGAGTGGATGGCATTTATAGCCAGGGTTTGAAAAAATTGTAAATTCCTAGGCATTTTATGTACAGATTGAATTGGTTTGTTAAATTCATCATGCAAGGCAGGGGCGTAGCCAGGGGGGGGATTTCGGGATATATCCCCCCCCGAAATGTTTGGATTAGTGATGAAATTCCGTCTATTTATACACATACAAGTTCATATCCCCCCCCCGAAATATTTTCCAGGCGCATATCCCCCCCCGAAAAATTTTCCTGGCTACGCGCCTGATGCAAGGTAATAGACGGCTGCCATTTTGGGAAAAAGAAGCCCAGACTTTCAACAGCAGGGCACAGCCTGACAATCATTTACCTTTGGAAATTTCACATTGCCTACTACATCAGTGTCAGGGAGCCCCCATCCAGAGTTGTGCCTATAGTCAAGAATTTTCTATTGCTTTGGGTGTCGTACGACATCAGTCTTTTATTCCTTATTAAAATTATGAATCCTTTCAAGAAACTTTAAATGAATAGTCATTGGAAAATAATGAATAGAATTAAAATTGTTAATTTAAAAGTATTATAATTTAATAAACACCCATGCTCTAAAAAATGCGAACATTTTATTTTGAAGGTTTTGTCACTTCCATAAAGACACTGTATTTGGAACGTTCACTGCATTTTTGCATATCATGTTTCCTCAGTATTGAAAAATTAATATTTTTATTCATAGTACTTCCATTCAAGCAGGCAGCGAAAAACATTCTGAAGTCCAAAAAAAGTGGAAAGTTCAAAATATCTCATAGAAAGTCTTAATCTTTAACATTTTGTTAAGGAAAAATCAAAATTGATTGGGTTGGTCGGGTCCATAGTCTCTCCTCTGGCTATGCCCTTTCTTCCACTATTGAACAGTGTGTCTCAAAAATAAAAATAAAAACTTTTCTTGAAAAAGAAGACTCAATCACTATAACACTCCTCGTTTTTGTGAAGTCGGTGGATTATGCTCTAGCCGGTTTTTGTAATTTCGTTGAAAAATTAATTGGAAACTTCTGGGGACATATTCTGTATTTGGACATTTTCTTTTCTTTTCTTTTCTTTTTTTTTTTTTTCAAAATTGACCACACATAATTAAGTATTATATAGAAGCAGCAACAGTAGGGCCCCCTTCCCAAGGTGAGGTCCTGGGGATATTTCCCCTGCTCCCCCACCCTCTCTGCGCCACTGGGTGGAGTTAACCCTTTGAGGCGCAGTGTTCCCGCTCTGGGAACACCCAACTCTGACGTTTTGACTGTTGCCAGTCACGAAGAATAGATTTGATTTCTATAAAAATAGTTGCGGGTGACATAGCTCCACGAGAATCCTTTACTTTTTAGCACGTCATTTCCCGTAAAAATAGGGTCACGATTATTTTTAACAGCACTGACGTCTGCTGAAAAATGGAAGAATGCGAGAACAGCTGGATAGATTGCCCAATGCTGAAAAAAGGGCAGCCGTTGCCATCGCTCGACTTAACTACCAGCAAGATGGCGGACGATCGAAACGTTCATCGCGTGCCACAGATCTGGAGACCCTTTTTTGACGCAGCTGGCTGTGCTCGCGCAGAGCCAGCTGTCGTCAAGAAAGGGTCTCTAGATCCGTGGCACGCGATGAACGTTTCGATCGTCCGCCATCTTGCTGGTAGTTAAGTCGAGCGATGGCAACGGCATCCCTTTTTTCAGCATTGGGAAAGGGTTGCGCCTCAAAGGGTTAATTCCATCGGAAACTATTAAGAGACTGTATGAAAATACCTTTAATGAAATTTTAAACATGCTACGCGGTTTCACGCAATTTTAAATGGGACGAACGTCCAATTCGCCGGAATGAATCCTCTCTTGGCTCGCTAACTGCTTCCGATTTTTTTAATGGCTTTTACACATTTTTAACATACTGTATTATTTTATTAATTTTTTTTTAAACAGGAATATATAATCGTGTATATGAATGTATTCAGGGACGTACCCAGAAAAAAATTTCGGAGGGGGTCCAAACGGTGAAAAAGGCAGAATTTTTCACAAAAAGACTTCATCATTCTTATTTTGTAAACAAAAACTGAAATTTCGGGGGGGGGGGGATCCGGACCCCTGGACCACACCGCTGGGTACGTCCTTGGATATTTGAAGCTTTCCTTTAATAGAATGACAGTTAATATTAACGTCATAAAAGGCGCTAAAACATGGTAGGATCGATACCTCCTCCCAGCCTGACTTTCGGAAATCGGTAGAGTTCGCAGCAGGTAACCCATAATCCTGAAATCCGGAATGGGCGGGGGCCGTGGTAGCCCAGTGGTTAAGGCGTTGGACTCGTAACTGGAAGGTTGCGGGTTCGATACCGGCGTACCACTCAAGACCACCGTGTCCATGCGGTATACGTGCACGTTCAATCCGTGGTTCCGAAAGTCCCCTCGGCGGTCGCTAGCCGTTTCCGAGGGGTGCCAATATTCAGAAGTCCCCCACCTTCTGATGAGGTTCTAAATGGTGGCGGGAAATTCCGCGAAGGACGCATATGTAGCTAGCTCTAAGCGGAACATTCAGTGACGCGAGCTGTCCTCTCCTGGCAAATAAACGAATAAATAAATCCAGAATGAGCGCGGTTCCGAATTTCGGGTCCCCTACTGTAATTGTGCAAAACGAAAATAAAAGCATCTTCAGATAATACATGGAGTAATTCAATATTTTTTAAAAATAATCTCCATGTATAAAGGAAGATGTCCCGACTGAGTGACATACGATCACCGCACAGCCAAGTCTACTGGAGATATTGACATGAAATTTTAGGGGCTTATAGCTTTTGTGCCCAAGGCGTCATTTAAGAAGCGATGTTTAAAAATTCGAACCCAGACGGGGGTGGCGACCCAAAACGTTCTTTTCACGTTTTCCTTCATATCTCAGGGGAGAAAAGAGACAGCCGTAAAATTCTTGCTTTAAAATGTAACTAATACAAATACCTAAAAATCAATTTAAGGATTTTTTCAAATTCGCACCCAAACAGGGATAAGGGGCCCTAAACGCTCTTTAACGTTCTTTTCACATTTCCCTTCATATCTCAGAGAAAAAAAGAGATAGCCGTAAAATTCTTTCTTTAAAATGTAACTTATAGAAATACCTAAAAGTCATTTTCAGGGTTTTTTAGAATTTTCATCCAAACGGTGTTAAGGGGCCTAAACGTTCTTTTCACACATTCCTTCGTATCTCAGAAGGAAAAAGGAATGCCGCAAAATTTTTGCTTCAAAATGTAACTAACGGAAATTCCTAAATATCAATTTCAGGATTTTTAGAATTCGCACCCGAACGAGGGTAAGGGGCCAAAATGTTCTTTTCACATTTCCTTTTATATCTCAGAAGTAAAATGAGATAGGAGCAAGATTCTTGCTTTAAAATGTAACTAGCTATGAAAAGAAAAAACTAAAAATGCTGTGAACCCCAAAAATTTAAACCTTAGTAATTGAATCCAATATAACTAAAAAATCTTAAAATTGTAATTTCTTGTTATTTAATAATGTCTTACAATAAATTTCTATTATTTTGAAGTTCGCGTTTTTTCCGTTTGGCGTTTTTTCCGTTCGCGTTTTTTCCTACATTCGCTTTATTATACACTTTGGATAGGTAAAATGAACTTTTTAGAATAAATTATCCTCCCCCAAAAATTTTGCATTGCTTTAGTGTAAAATTTTACTTAATTGTACACTTTGTTTGGGTCAAGTAAGATTTTTTCAAAATTATCCGTAGTCTCTTACATACTGGTTACTGACATAAAAAGTGGGTTTTTATGTTTAGTTGTTATAAATTTGTCCCCCCCCCCCAATGCGGAGTCACGCATTCCGGGAAAAAAATTTTTAGCACTACAACACTGCTCAACGGGCACGCGAGGCCATAATCTCTATTCGAACCCAGATGTATATTTTTCGGGTGTGTAGACGTGTCGAAAGTGACCTCGGGTTAGAGATAAAAGGCACCTTTTAACCTTTTTAATGACTTGTTTTTTTCTTCGTTCTCAATGTGAAAGGATCTAGTAAACGTTCATCAGAAAGATTAGATAAATATCACGCAACAAGGATTCTGAGACGATCCAAATTGCAATATATATATACATATTCACATTGAGAACGAAGGAAAAAACAAGTCAATAAAAAGGTTAAAAAGTGCCTTTCATCGGCTGTGTCCCGCAATCTCGAAAGATAAGGCTGACAGAAGAGCATAAATTCCCCGTAATTGGAATTATCGCGTTTAAGAGGTCAGTTAGAAATGCAAAAGAAATCCCACTCTCCAAAATAAGCGATTTCCTCACCCACAAGTCCGAAAGAGCATTCACCCCTCACCCCGCACTTTTCGAATGGGGAAGCTGAATTGAGGGGTTAACAAAAAAAAGTAATGGTCATTCCTGGACAAATGAAAGTAAGCTTTATAAGCTGTTATTTGGTCTTAACAGTTGACCGTACGAAAAGATATAACGTGCAAGAAAAAATCTCAAACATATGCTTTTTGATAGATATCTTTTGAGTTTTACTCTTTCCAAAATAAAATCCTGCGTGTGACCCTGTGCTTATGAAATTACAAACGAAATCGGCCTTTTATAATCTAAAAAAGCAGTTTCTGGGGGGGGGGGGATTTACCGTTTAAGGATACGGATTTTTCAGTTAGCTCATAATTTCGAAGCATATGTTAATGTTTCTGATATATATTATTTGTTTTTATAATTTCATAGAAATTGGGCACTTTATGAGATAAATATTGAAACTCAATGCAATCTCTCTGGTCAGTACCTTGAAAAACTTAATTAAAAGCCAAGTGTATAGAAGTGCGAGTATAAAAAATGAATTAAAAATTGATAAAGATTTAAATGGTGTCAGTAAATTAATATTTATAAATCATTTTCAGTAGACCTAATCTGTGTTTAATGCGAATTAAAATGTTGATTAAAATTCTGAATTTTTATCAACATTTTTTTTATCAACATTTATTTGTATTTGGATCTTAAAGTTTCTGTAATGCAATAATAATTATTTCTGTGTCAATTAATCGATTAAATGGTTCGAATATTCGATTAATTTTTTTCCTGGCTATTTCTATTCGGCTAATTCGATCACATTGCTGTTAAAAATATATTTATTCACTATTCAAGTTTGATTAAAATCATATTTTCTTCTATAAGATTCGACCTTCCTAGAGTGTAAATCTTCGTTGAAACAGCGTAACTTGCTGAGTGTAATTCTTTGTTATTATTGGTTATGAAATTTATATTGTTACTCTAAAAACCTCTATGATGATTTCAAGAAGTTTGATTTGTGTTTTGAACGTAAAGAGAAAACGTTGTGAATAAGATCTAATTTCACATAAAAATCATTATAAATTTTGATCTCATATATAGGTAAATAGCTATGGTACTTAAGTTATCAGTAACTGCCTAGGTATCATAATTGAGCATCTGAAGGTTTAACCAATTTATACATTATTTTACTTTTTAAAAATCAAAAAATGCTTCCACCGCCAAAATTCGGTGAGCTAGGATGATTTTTATTTTGCAATACGTGCTTAAGCTTAAGACTTTTCACATAAATATATATATATATATACATATGCATTATTATTGTACATTTTAGTCCTTTTTAAAATAAGATTTATTGATTTATTTTATTTTATTTACAATTACTATTAAACACATTGGGCGAGGAGAGAACTAATTGAATCGATGAGTGCCGATACCACCTCAGTCACAAAAAGGAAATTTTTCAGGAGAGAGAAAAAACTTCATAACTCCTCCAAATTTGAGATTATTTTATGTGGCAAGTTTATCTGTGAACTATAGATGCCAAAGTTGTTTCAAATATTTCAAATATTTTGAGATTTTGTAAAAATCGTGTAAATGTTTGTTCTCGTATCCCTCAAAAACAGCTTTAGGGAGTAGAATGAAATTTAGTAACATTATGATCAGTAACAACTAAAACAATAAATGCCTGATTTTATTTTATCTTAAGTTTGAATAAATTTTAAAACTTTGCAAAATTGCATTTAAAAAAAAAGAGAAATCACTATAAGGCGTCCGGAGTTAATATATTAGCTAGCTATTTAATTTTTAAAAAACTGTTGGATTTTTTAGATGTTTATTTGCCGTTTTAGGTTTTTTGAAACTTTTGAGTTTTCTGGAGGCATAATATTTAAATTCTGTAAGGAATCAAACAAAATTTAGTTATAGGAGAGGAATGACCTCTTGACATTAAAACTTTTCCACTAAAACAAAACGTTAAGTTTGAATACAAATACCTTCTCTACTGAGAATTTCACTCAGCACTTACTTACAATCTAACATGGAATCATTTAACAATAGACAGAAGTTATATCGTTGCTTTCAATAATTTTGCCTATAATCTACTTCCATTTTTTGTACTCCTATAATGCTGACGATAAGTCAGGCTTTTTGGAAATCTGCATTACATACTAATCTAAGACAGGTAACTTCATCTAATTATTTGAGACAATTCAATTTAAAGTAATTTTAAAAAATATATGCTTTAAATAAAAACAGGTTGATAATGAATTTATCCTAATTTCAGCATTAAGCTAGCTTCTGATAATCACAATATTTTTAGCACTATGTTTAAAATTTCAAATTTTGATACCTACAACCTCTGGTGATAAAAAAAAAAGTTGCAAAAAATGAAGATAAATGCCTAAATTGTTATTAGATAGCAACATTTGATAAAAGGTTCTATTATATAAAGAATTAAAGCGTGACCTGTTTGGGATACCCTGTATATTAAAACTTATCTAAAGATAACCATCTCAATAGCTATTTTCTGCATTTACTAGAAATTGTATGCAATTGTATGCACTTGGCTAAAATAACTAACATAAGAGTCAATTACTGGTGAAATCCATTTTTTCTTACCCAATAATTGATATATAGGTCATCTTAGATAAATAAATAATTTTGTTTATTAAAAAAATCTCTACGTATTTACTTTATGAACTATTATCTAATACGAATGTAGGAAAAAAAGGCACCAGGAAAAAATGCCCCCCCCCTCCACAGCAGAGCCTGTTTATCGGCAGGGCAACCGGGGCACTTGCCCTGGGCCCACCAATTTCAAGGGCCCAAAATTTTTGTACTTTTCAACACAGATTGTTATTTATTAATTCATAAAAAACTTTGTATAAAAATTTGGATTGTCATTATCTTGAGTCGTAAGCTGATTCTCTGACATTTTACTGTACTAAGGGTCCTCTAAAACCCATGAGCATTCGATCAAAATCCGTGAGCCAGTGTTTGAGCCTCTTTTTGCAAATTTTATTATAAGAAAGTCTCATCAGTTTTAAGATTCGTACTGTAAGTTTTTCGATTCTTTTCATTTATATTTTAAAGGAGTTTAGTATAGAAGTGTACGTATATGTACTATAGTATGTGTCTAGATATTCATTTGTGAAAATAAATTTTATCCATGTATGCAAAATCATTTAATATTCGTTACTGCAATGTATGCATATATTTAGTATCTAAACTTGATATATATTTCTGCAGATAAATATGTGCCCAGAACAACTTAAATGCGGACTATGTAATTTCTCGTAAATGCAAAGGCCCAAAAATTTGTATTTGCCCAGGGCCCAATATCGTGATGATCGGGCCCTGCTCCACAGAATTATAATTTTCATAGGGGCATGGGGGGTACGTGCACTCACATGACAAATCAAATGTAGGCTATAAAAGATTCTTTTGTAAATTGAAATGCATTTATTAGAGAAAAGACTAAAAACAATTGTGACCCCTCCTCTCTGCAGAATTTTTTTGGGTCCGCCCCTGATTTTTTTAAATAGTGGACAAAAACTTACTTTGATTTGCTTTTAACGAGGCTCTTGAATTTGCAAAGTGGGGGGGGGGGTCGTCAAGCACCCACCTGCCCCTATATGGGCTCAGAGTAAATGTGAAGATACTATTTAAAATGCTATTGTAAAATTCTGTTGTATTTTGATATCAATAGAAATAATTATAACAATACTATAGTTCAAAATAGGCTTTTTTGAACTCTTTTAATTTTAATTAATTTATTTATTTAGGTTTTTTTGTGCGTGTGTGTGAGGGGAGTTATGCAAAAAACGGATAAGAAGTATGATGATAACTTATCTGGAAGCATTTAAAATGTATTAAAATAAATAAAATAAAATGCATCAGATATTTAAAAAGGCGCTTAAAGTGATACACATCACTAAAAATAAAATAATTTTCAGATTTAATTTTACAGCTAAGCCAAAGTAATATTAGAAAAACCAAACAGATAGCTAAAAGATTAGTTTTTTTTTAATTTTTTTTTAAACTTGTCATGGTTACTGTGAAAGTGAATAAAGCGTGAATGTGACACAATTTATTTAAGGTGATTTGATCATTAAAAACTGCCGGTTTGTAGATATATTTCTCATTAATTAATACATATTTAATCATGTCCTTTTGCTATGAGCCTTGATTTCCCTTTTTTATATGAAAATAATACTATTTAGTTCGGTAATTATGTTTGTTCTGTTTTTTATAAAAACTTTTAAAAAAGAAACAGACATACAGTGGAACTTCTTTTTGCATATCTAACCGACCCCTTATTGCGATCAAGATCGCGCCGAAACCCATTACAGGAAATTTGTGACTCTTCTGACAGGCTTCTTGCGAAGAGAGCATACTTTCGTTTGAAGAGGGGTACGCCTGACCAGGAAAGACAAGTCAATTATCTTTGAGACGGTCCCTGTTTTGAACCCCAACACCCCGGCTAAGGCATAAATCCCGTAAATCGTTTTTCGGTGTAACACAGCAGAAAAATGTACATCTGGGCAATAACCACGGGGGGGGGGGGCACGGGCCCGGTGGCTTTCTTCCAAACCACAGTTTGTTACTTAGTAAAATATAAGTAAACGCTCCGATAAAAACATTAGTCAAATGAGTACAAAAAAACTCTGGGACATGTTCCTTGAAAATGACGCCATGGTATTAGAAATTGAAAATTAAATGACATTATTAAAATAGTATTGTTATGGCCGAACTCTTCCATTTCACTTTGCACCCTGATTCGACAATCATTTTCGTGTTTTTATAACACCCCTTTTTTGTAGGATGTGGTATGAAAGTTGTTTCGTGGGATATAAAGAAGCTTTCGTGGAGAAGAGACCCCCAATGAAGATTTTGCCCTGGGCCCCCATTTCTGTCAATCGGTCCCTGGAGAAGTTCGTAAAGCAGCTGCAAATCCATTGCCTTGAGACTTGCTAGGGTGTTCCAGACAGAGTGTTCGACAATGTTCTAACGCGAAGGGGTTCTCAAACTGACAAACGATCACCGGTCACTTTGGGATTTAAGAAAAATCTAAAGCTTCCGACAATTCTTAACTTATGCCTTTTTATATTGACCATCTGTTGCGTATTTTAAGAACAGTTGTTGCAAATATAAATTTCATATATACGCATTATTATATATACTTTTTTCTTTCTAAAGGCCGGGGCAGCGGCTTACCAGGAAGCTTGACCCCCACGAGAGGCGGAGATGTTAGTTACTTCATTCTGGAGGAGCCCATTACGCAGATCAACGTTTCTCCCTTTAAATGGCCTCCTAATATTCAACCCATTTTAGATGAGAGACCTGGCACCTGAAATCGGCACTCCCAGAGGCATCGTTTACACAGGAGGGGGACATTCGAGACACAAACAGATTTTACCAGCTTCCATTAGCGCACACGGTTCCACAGAAGCCCAGCCGAGAGAGGCTCTCACCCTCCCACGCACTGGCCAAGCCGGTGCTGCTTCACTTTCCGTGCTCTAATAGGAACGGAGCATAGCGACTTGGACACT
>JAWZYV010005186.1:0-10876 GCA_038373885.1 Cheiracanthium punctorium
TAATATATTATGTCCCATTGCCCCATGCTGTCATAATCAGGGCCTGCATATACATACATACCGGGTGATTCAAAATAGTTCTTAAGGCGATTATTTTTTAAACCGGTAAGTGATCGAAACATACTTCCAATTAGAAAAGCTTTCAGATATGGTATTTTTTTACTGGGGGTTGTATACATATTAAAATACGAAATCTAATTTTTATACGGTCCCTCCTTTCCTACCCTTTATATTTCGAAGAATGTTGCTCATTGCCTAAGAAAATTAATAAAGCAAATCCCGTGTCTCTAAGTGAAATAGTTAGCAAAGAATTTATTTTTAAAAATGATGACTTACACCACTTTACCTGCTGTGCTGGCGCCGGTTTTCAAGCGAAAAAAATCTTTATTTTGGGGGACCCACTATGAGTTGAAAAAAGTTAAATAACGATCCCATTGTTGACAGTTAAATGCGTTCAAATTCGTGGAATGAACAGGTTTAGTTGACTTGAACTGGTCGATGGTACTGTATGAAACTTTTCTGAGAGCGATCGACCAGTGGCGGCTCGTGGGATACAGCAAGTACAGCCGGGCTGCACTTGAAATTATCAGCACATACTTTAAAATAATTTATTCTACTAATTTTCCTAAATTCAGATTAGAATTATGGAATTCCTATGGTAAATTAAAAAAATCTCCCAAAAAAAAAAAAAAAAAACCAAACAAATAAACCGTATTGTGGCCAGATCGCTCATTCAGAAAAAAAGCACTTTAATCTTCCCGCAATTCAATTGGGAAAATCTTTGGTTCAGCCCAGAGCGCTGATAAGAAAATTGGCAGCACCGTTGCCATGACAACGGTTACGTAAGCATTTCCTCCGGCATAGGCTATAATGGGGGTACACAGCTAAGACTCAGCTCATTCAAGATTTTGAAAGGTCGGCAGCACTTGTGAATTCGACTCACTGATTGGCTCGAGAAGTGAGGGAGGGGGTAAGGAGAATATATGTTCGGCAAACTCTGGACTTTATATTGCTGAATTTATCAAGAAGGTAAGCCTGAATAGACGCTTATGAATGGACAATGACCCATCAAAGCAGTATTGTTTTTAAGTAACCAAGAACTGGCATTTAGAGGACATGGCGAGCGAAAAAATTCTTTAAACATAGGAAATTTTAAAGAGCTTTTTAAAATGATTGATATCTGAATTAGAACAACGCCTTTTTAGGAGGGCATCACTGACCGATTCGCAAGTTTAAAAGAAAGGAGGATTGATTTGACTTATAAAAATAAGTACGTTTTCTTTTCTTCTCAAGTTATCGTTACAAAAGAAAATTCTAAGGAAACTTCGAATCAGACACGGATGAATGCAATTTTGAGGATAAGAGCGGCTGGTTGAAATTTATGTCCATTTTATGGAAAAGTAAAATAGGATCTCTTACTTTTTTATGTAATTTCTTTTTTTTTTTCCTCGGTGAGGGCTTAATCCGCCAGCTTTCGAATTCAATAACAAAGATTTTCCATTCCTGTCCGGAGGAGGGGGGGGGGCTCATACGCTTCCGGCTGCACTAATAGTTTTGACCACGGGCCGCCACTGCGATCGACTAAACATATTTGCCTACATTTACGACTAAATACATTTTTTAGTTTATTTACAGGGTCACCAAAAAGACAATAGATTAAAATCTGCACCTAGCTTTAAAACAAATGTGGATGGTCATTGCTTTGGACATGTCCAAAATACGTCAAATATTTTGTATAATTAGTCGTCATATGTGTCAGCACAATCCCATTATTGACAATTAAACGCCTTCAAATGTGTGAAATTAACAGGTGCAGTTTTACCTAAAATGATCGGTACTGCTTTTATGAAAGTAGAGATGATTTATAATTTTAGGGGGGTTCGTCCACTCATTACATCACACTTCTATAGAAGGAATTTTGAAGTGGAAAAGAGAACGACAAAATAATGGTATAGGGTACTATGTGGTGTGGTAACTTTCGCTATAAACTGCCAAACATGCTTTGCAGGAAAATTCTAGCTAAATTAGGATTTGGGGGAGTCAGTTTTGTCTATTGGATGACTATTATCATACATTAACGTCAGTTGTAAAGTAATTACATTTTTTCTCACTTTGGAGCATACCCTTATTGATTGGCGACCCATGCCAAAATTTTCAAATTGATATACTATCTCGGAAACTATTCCACGTAGAAACACGGGATTTGTTTTATAAATTTTCTTAGGCAAAGAGCAACATTCTTCTAAATATAAAAGGTAGGAAAGGAGGGACTGTGTAAAAATTAAATTTCGTATTTTAATATACGTACAATCCCCAGTAAAAAAAAAAATCCCTATCTGAAAGCTACTGTCAATTTGACGAACTTTTCTAAATAGAAGTACGTTTCGATCGATCACTTAGGTTTTAAAAATCATCGCCGTAACATCTATTTTGAATCACCCGTATTATTTATTTTCTATACTGGTAAAAATCAGAGGGGTTAGACCCTAAGTACGCCTTCACAGTAAACAATAATTTCAGGAACAGAATTAATTTCCTTAGCTTGGCTAAAACATATAGTATTTTTTCGTGATTATTTTCCCGTTATTTTTTTAATAGCAGGGGGGAAAATGCCCTATCCGAAAGCTACTCTCAATTTGACGAACTTTTCTAATTAGAAGTACGTTTCGATCGATCACTTAGGTTTTAAAAATCATCGCCGTAACATCTATTTTGAATCACCCGTATTATTTATTTTCTATACTGGTAAAAATCAGAGGGGTTAGACCCTAAGTACGCCTTCACGCAGTAAACAATAATTTCAGGAACAGAATTAATTTCCTTAGCTTGGCTAAAACATATAGTATTTTTTTCGTGATTATTTTCCCGTTATTTTTTTTAATAGCAGGGGAAAAAAATGCCCTATCCGAAAGCTACTCTCAATTTGACGAACTTTTCTAATTAGAAGTACGTTTCGATCGATCACTTAGGTTTTAAAAATCATCGCCGTAACATCTATTTTGAATCACCCGTGTTATTTATTTTCTATACTGGTAAAAATCAGAGGGGTTAGACCCTAAGTACGCCTTCACGCAGTAAACAATAATTTCAGGAACAGAATTAATTTCCTTAGCTTGGCTAAAACATATAGTATTTTTTCGTGATTATTTTCCCGTTATTTTTTTAATAGCAGGGGGAAAAAATGCCCTATCCGAAAGCTACTCTCAATTTGACGAACTTTTCTAATTAGAAGTACGTTTCGATCGATCACTTAGGTTTTAAAAATCATCGCCGTAACATCTATTTTGAATCACCCGTATTATTTATTTTCTATACTGGTAAAAATCAGAGGGGTTAGACCCTAAGTACGCCTTCACAGTAAACAATAATTTCAGGAACAGAATTAATTTCCTTAGCTTGGCTAAAACATATAGTATTTTTTCGTGATTATTTTCCCGTTATTTTTTTTAATAGCAGGGGAAAAAAATGCCCTATCCGAAAGCTACTCTCAATTTGACGAACTTTTCTAATTAGAAGTACGTTTCGATCGATCACTTAGGTTTTAAAAATCATCGCCGTAACATCTATTTTGAATCACCCGTGTTATTTATTTTCTATACTGGTAAAAATCAGAGGGGTTAGACCCTAAGTACGCCTTCACGCAGTAAACAATAATTTCAGGAACAGAATTAATTTCCTTAGCTTGGCTAAAACATATAGTATTTTTTCGTGATTATTTTCCCGTTATTTTTTTTAATAGCAGGGCAGAAAAATGCCCTATCCGAAAGCTACTGTCAATTTGACGAACTTTTCTAATTAGAAGTACGTTTCGATCGATCACTTAGGTTTTAAAAATCATCGCCGTAACATCTATTTTGAATCACCCGTGTTATTTATTTTCTATACTGGTAAAAATCAGAGGGGTTAGACCCTAAGTACGCCTTCACGCAGTAAACAATAATTTCAGGAACAGAATTAATTTCCTTAGCTTGGCTAAAACATATAGTATTTTTTCGTGATTATTTTCCCGTTATTTTTTTTAATAGCAGGGGAAAAAAATGCCCTATCCGAAAGCTACTGTCAATTTGACGAACTTTTCTAATTAGAAGTACGTTTCGATCGATCACTTAGGTTTTAAAAATCATCGCCGTAACATCTATTTTGAATCACCCGTATTATTTATTTTCTATACTGGTGAAAATCAGAGGGGTTAGACCCTAAGTACGCCTTCACAGTAAACAATAATTTCAGGAACAGAATTAATTTCCTTAGCTTGGCTAAAACATATAGTATTTTTTCTTGATTATTTTCCCGTTATTTTTTATTAGCAGGGGAAAGAAATGATTTTTATTTCTTGCTTCATACAGTGCAGTTGGGTTTTATATACAATCTTATCCAGCAGCTATTTTAAGGTGTATTACGCTGCAACAGATGCGATCGATGGTTTTTTTTTATGTAACGTTTAGGTAGTTGACTGAATTTTTTATTGTTAATCAAAAGATTGTGTAAATACTTTTGTGAACAGATTGTTTTTTACTTCCATCTATGAAGTAAATTGAGATGTGTAATCGAACTCGGTATGAAAAATTGGCGTGAAAATCGATATTGCTGTAAAAAAATAAATCTCGGCTGTTCGAGCCTCGTCAGGGGGAGACGCCCCCACTAATTTTTTAGTTTCATGATTGCCATATTAAAACGATATTCATGGACTATGTCATTTTATCGCTCATCTTTCGCGTATTTCGCCTGGTAACCCTATGTTGACATTTTTATGAGTGTAACCTATTTATAGAAAAATACATGTGAAGCCTATTCTACAGCTTACGAAATAGTGTAAAAATAGATTAAAGCTGTTGTGAACTAATAGTATTTAAATACATGTAAAATTATGTCGCATACTTTTATGTCGCTTTTTTATGTCGCATTTTGGGACACATTTTTCAAAAAGGGTGTTGAGAGATAAAATGACATAGTCATTAAAAATCTCGGCTGTTCGAGCCTCGTCAGGGAGAGACCCCCCTGAACCCCCCTAATTTTTTAGTTTCATGATTGCCATATTAAAACGATATTCATTGACTATGTCATTTTATCGCTCCTCTTTCGCGTATTTCGCCTGGTAACCCTATGTTAAAATTTTTATGCGTGTAACCTATTTATAGAAAATACATGTGGAGCATATTCTACAGCTTACGAAATAGTGTAACAATAGATTAAAGCTGTTGTGAACTAATAGTATTTAAATACATGTAAAATTATGTCGCATTTTTATGTCGCTTTTTCATGTCGCATTTTTGGGACACATTTTTCAATAAAGGGTGTTAAGAGATAAAAATGACATAGTCATTAAAAATTGGTATTAAGATTTTGCCCCCCAAACAATCTATTTCTAAATTTCCTATATTTACCATTGTACTGTAATCACTGCCTGAAGTTTGTACGTACACATATACAGGGTGTACAGCAAAGGACATACGAATTTCAAAATTCCAAATCTCAAAAGCAAAGAACAATAAAAGAATGCAGAAAACAGCATGTTTATTACGTAATCTGTAAAAATTTTCTACAGAAGTTTCGAAACAGTAGCTATAATAGCTAGTTGTGTTTTGTTGTTGTTAATGCTCTCTGGCAACAACTGAGCGGTGCCACCATATTGGAAGGCGATGGGCGGAAAGGGGCGACTTCCATCTTAATAAGCCCTCGTGGAAGGAAGACCGATTAAAGGTCAGAGCAGACTTCAGTGCGTTTCCGTACGCTGCAGGGTACGAGGGGAGTTTTTTAAAGGTCAATTTGCACGTGCAGGCTTTGTAAAAGGGAGGGAAACAGTGAAAAGTTTGAAAAACTTAAAGGCTTTTAATGACCAGTCGGGATTCGCCAACAAAGGATAACCCGTGAAACCACAAAAACACGCCAGACAAACAATGGGCCACTTTTCCGCAATCTATCTTGGAGATACGGAAAAATACACTGAGTTCCCATTCTAGCGTACGGAAACGCACTGAAGTCTGCTCTGGCCTTTATAGCTCGGGGTCCCCTCATTTTGAACTAATTCCAGATGAGGGACAAACCATCTGAAATCGGCACCCTCAGAGGTAGCTTCAAACATGGAGGACACTGGAGGCATGACGGATTTTACGTGCACCCGCGCCCATTTACGTGCACGGTCCCACAGCAACCCAGCTGAGGGAGGAGTTCACACTCCCAAGCACTGGCCTACCGGGTGCTGCTTCACCTTCTGTGTTCTTACGGGCTACAGTTAGGGACACAATAGCTATAGTAATATACAGTGACGCACTCAAACTTCCTTGAAGGGGAGGGGGATTACGGATAAAATATTAATGTTTATAGGCGTAACCTCCCTAATAGCACAGTGACCTAAATGTGAAGTCACTGCGACGTGCAAGACCGCCACGGGACGTAGCGAATGAGTCACAAATAAGTCGCCTTGACTGTATAATGTCCTTCTGCGGTATCGTCACAACGTGACGTCACCATGAAGTCACACTGTGACTTGCGCGCGACATTGTGACTTCAAAGCGACGTTAGAGCGCCGTCACATTCACAGCACTGTGATTTAAATGTTCCACTGATTTAACACTGGAAAAAACTTTTTTTGAGAGATTCGCAAAATTACTTGAAATTCACAAAATCATAAAAAAATAGCAAGATCTCAATGTCATAAAATTTATTCACATGCTGCTTTCAAAAGTAGCAAAAATTGCGAAAAGTTGCAAGATCTGGAAGACGTCACAAACGATCCGTCACATGGACGTCACAAAGAAGTCACAAGCTATTGTCACTGGCAAGCAACACTGTGACTTCCAGTGACGTCACTTATGGTTACTAGTGGTATTTACAGGGACGTCACGGCGACCTCATTGTGACATTCCGTGCTATTAGGGCTTGATGTTGAAAATTAAAATGCTATGGATTTTATGATTAAAAAAAAATGATAAAGGGAATTAGAGTCCACAAACACCATCTTGAGTTGGCTATTGCTAACAGATGGCGCTGCACGGGGAAATCGATTGAGGATCATCAAATAGGTGTAAATTCATTCTCTGCAAGCAGCTAGAGCACAATCTTTTTTTCAAAATGTCTATCCTTATGGCATAGAGAGGTGGCGCAATCGAATAATAATATTTGTCATTTCAGCCGGTCATGTCTCAGCGGATGGATTCACATGCCACACAAATTGACGCTTGAAGCTCATCCAGCATGTTCGGTAGACAGTTTCTTCCAAGAGACTCTTCAGAAAATAGTTTGAAGGTGTCAGATCAGGAAAATAGGGAGGCCAATCTGCTATAGAGGTCAGCGATTACAGCGGCATATCTTAGTGGTTTTTGAAAGTACTAATTACAAAATTCTGGTTAAAATTTTTATAGCTTTCGTAATAAATATACAGTATGTCTCATCTCTCCCTCATTGTCCAGTATGTCCTTTGCTGGACACTCTATGCACGTGTAAAACATTTTGGCTTACACTGACTCCACTCTCAGTAGTTCTGGTGTGACGGATGTATTATTAAAAACGATTCTTCGTATAAAACTGAAATTTCGTATTCAGAACTGTTGTAACATCTATAGAGTCGGGCCTCCCTTTCTTGACTGCAATTGACTGGGTTGTTCATTGATAGGTTCACACCTTTGAACGATGAAAATCTCGACGAAAATTGACCATAACGTCGTTTGTAATATCTCTACAAGTAATAATTTTGTAAACTTGCAATTTGTACCATGTTATTTAGAAAGCTTTTATTAGCCTTCTAAAGCTCTTGTAATAGTTCTATGCATTCAATTAAAATTTTTCATAACTAAAAATATTAGAGTTCTATTTTTCACTTTATTTAGTCTTGCGCGCAGCTTTTCATGGAAAATAGGCATCACATTAACTTAAAAATTGTTATCGACATGGAAAAGCAACTTATTATTAAAATGATGAAAAATAATTTCGCTGAGATTCTTCTTTCCTTAAAAAAAAAGAATAATCCCGCTTTATATAACAATCATTTGTATAATTATTCAGATAAATACAAAAATTTTAACGTTACATGTATTTCAACAAAATTATTTTTCGACAAAGGATACTTTTCTATGTCTATAACAATTTTTAAGTTAATGTGATGCACATTTTCCACGAGGAGCTACTCGCAAGACTAAATAAAGGGAAAGCTGGAACTTTTAATATTTTTAGCAATAGAAAATTTAATTTAATGTGTAGAACTAATTCCAAGAGATTTAAAACACTAATAAAAGCTTTCTAAAAAACTGGTAAAAATCGCACACATTTACAAAATTATTACTTTTTGAGCTATTGCAAATGCAGTCATGGCCAATATTCGTCGATATTTTCATCGCTCAGAGGTACCTGACGCCTTAACCCGTTATCGCCCACGTCCTTTTTAGAGGACGCTTTAATTTACACGTTTTTTCAGTCGGTCACAAAAATATATAACATTAATTTATTTTCCTAGTTTCATTTCGTGAATGGTAAATTTGATTTCCACAAAATGGTAAAGTAAAATGCAAATATCTTTTTCTTCTATTTAGAAAAACAAATAATAGATTTTTCATACTTCACTAACGTGAGAAATAGATATATGACTGCATATAATATATGTGAGTTTCTTAGCATAGGTGCTAGATTGAAGAGCCTTCACCAAAACTCGTAACTTATGGATATTGTGATGCAGTTAATCACATATTTAAATTAATTTTCATACAGTTATTCACTAAATTTAATACTCTTTGCCATTGCTTAAATCTCCCATCTATATATAATGCTATTTAACTTTTTCTTAAATTACTTTGGTTTTAGCCTTTGCAATACAGTTTATTGGCGCCTTTAGTCTGAGGATTCGTTTAGTTTTCTTTGTTCCCACGGGGCTTTAATAATTTTGCATAGGTTACATTTTATCTCTATTGATTCCTCCTGTGGCGTGTCACATTTAAATTTTAACATACACATATAAAGCCCAACGCTTCTTTTCATTTTTACAATCTGGCGATTTATTTGGCGATCGTTCCTTTTAGCGCTCAGCTCCATCGCCAGGTTGGCTTTCGGTTCTCGGACCTTTTTCACACACGCTTAACGTTTTGGTCTCTGACCAATAAGTCACGTTTCATGTCACAGTTTTGCCAGCCACCGCACTAACTGTAATTTTTCATTATTGATAACGTCAATAAAACATTGTGCAATTGTCTATCGGCATGGAGTTACTGGGTATTGCTTACTTCCACTATAGTAGTAGATAAATGACAGTTCACCTCATGCGGTACCATGTTAATTCTGCGGTACGCCGCACAAGTGCGTTCCCTGGGTCGAGAGAGAGAGGGGGGCGTGGTCGGACCGGATGTGGGGAGCGGATGCTAAGACCGGATGTTCAAAGGGTTGATAAGAATTTTTTTCCTTTTTTTCAAATAAGGGGACTTGAAATTTTTTTCAGATTGTGACAAATTTTTGAAATAAGGGGACTTGGAAAAATTTTCAGACTTTAACAATTTTTCAAATAAGGATACTTGTAATTTTTTTCAGATTGTGACATATTTTTGAAATAAGGAGACTTGTAATTTTTTCAGACTTTAACATTTAGTATCAAAATAAGCGACTTTGACATAATTTTAAATAAGCTATATGAATTAAACCTGAAATAAAAAATTTTATTGTAATTAAATGAGGACCCACCAGCCGCATGGTAGAACTCGTCTACCGCCTCATTTCAAATAAAAATTCTTACTGTGCCTTTCCCCATCACGCTAGCCTCGCATGAATGGAGACAGGGCGTAGCACAGAGGATGCGTTGTTGTTTTTGTTTCTTTAAATAATAATTAACTATGTGGAGCAAAGAAATGAACAACATCCCCAGGAGGATTTAGTTTTCTTTACCATTTAGTAATAGAACCAATGCAAATTGAATAAATGCTGCTTAATACATACTTCTAATTTTTGTATACTGATTATAGCATATATTTAATAAGTAACAGTTTACTAGGATATTAAAGTAGGGTATAGGATACCCATACATTTTCTACAAATTTCTTGTACTGTTAGGGAAGTGAGAAAATTATACCATAGAACGATTTTAGTACCTATAGTTTTTACAAATAATGATTTAGATAGTGTATGAACTTTTTTATCTAAACATTTTTTTTTTAAAGAGATTTTTACCCAAGTTTTAATTTTAAGTTAAATAAGTAATTTTACAACAAATATTTTTTAACCAACAGTTTTAATTTTAAGTTAAATAATTTTACAACAAATATTTTTTTAAATTAATTTTACAACAAAATTTTTTTTTAATCAAGAGTTAATTTATTTTATAACCAAGTTTTAATTTTAAGTTAAATAATTTTACAACAAATACATTTCTAAATTTATTTTTTTTAAACCAAGTTTTAATTTTAAGTTACATAATTTTACAACAAATTTTTTTAATCAAATGTTTTTAATTTATGAAGAAAAAAAAATTTAATCAAGTGTTTTTAATTTATCAAGAAAAAAAAATTTAATCAAGAGTTTTAATTTTTTGTACATCCTATTTTTGTTAAGTAGCCGTTTAACATTAAAGTAGGATTTAGGATACCCATACATTTTCTACAAATTTAATCTACGGTTAGGCAAGTGAGAAAATTATACCATAGAAAGATTTTTACAAATAATGATATAGTCTTATATTCTATTGCGAGAAAACCACTTTAGCCATATATCCCAAAAAACCCAAGTTTTTGTATACGAAATGCATGAATACGCGTTAGAACCCCTTAGAAAGTCCTCCTACCAAGGCACCCCTCATCCTAAGCAGATACCCCCGCGTGCAGGTTTGCCTTTGAAGCAGAATGACTTTCCCCTGCGCCAGAAGAGGGCGCTTTTGAACTCTAATCTTTTTTCCCCCCTTTCAGAT